>JBBBDQ010000707.1:1877500-1950000 GCA_037127315.1 Ascarosepion bandense
CCAGGGAAAGAAGCTTGTCAGAGCAACTGTTATGAAAATATTTGTAGAAAAGACGGTAAGTACCAAAGGCTACCATTGCATTGAAAACATTGAGACAAGCTTTCAGTGTCACTGAAGTCTAGATGTCAAGTTAGGATCGATAACATTGAAGATCCTTTTTTGGATTTCGTCAAAAAACGCGTGATGAATACCAGGAGCACCCGACCAAATATGGCAATAGTTTTTAATGCACGGATGAATGGTAGATTTATAAATAAGCAAGATGGACTCAGGTGGGAAAAACCTTCTGGAACGACACAGTGACCCAACCTTCCTAGCAGTAGATGCAGCTATGGCTTCAATGTAGTCTTTCCATTTGAGGTCGTTTGAAAGAGTGAGGCCAAGGAGGCGTAGTGTGTTACTCCCCAGGAGACTAGCATCAGCTATGCTGATGACGTGCAGGAAAATTCGTCTCATGATGGTTAAAGGGTAGCTGTTTTGTTTTGGAGGTATAGATAGTATACGACGATTGATGTTGCATTTAACTTTTTGACGATTGTCATTATCTGGAACTCCTGATGAGAAATGTTGGACATTTTATCCTAAATTCCGACCATTCTGCACAATATCATCTTCGAAAATTTGAAAAAATACTATAAAAAATGAATAGACACACTTTGTCGGTTCTGGAGGAGAAATCAAAATCAAGCAATTATTAAAATTTAAAATATCTGGGGAATGCTTTAAAAGAGGACGGAAAATGTGACACCGAAATCCGAAGCCGCATTTGGGATAATGAAATTGAGTATTAAAAAACAGGAAAATCTCATTAGAAACAAAGAAAATAGTATTTAACTGTTATGTAATATTGACCTTTCTATACGGCAGTAAATAACGGGTAATCTCTTCACAGATAAATAACTCCCTTGAAGCAACAGAAATTTGATACTACTGAAAGATGCTGTAATTTAGTGCCTTTAAAACCATATCACAGGTTGACCTAAGCCTTGTGAGTGAAATTGGGTAGATGGAAGCTTTGGGAGCCGTCGATGGTTTTGCTAGCACAAATCATCGTAACTGACGATATGAGCGTGCACTTTCGCAGAAACATTGAGATCCGCCCAGTTACAGTATAGGTTGGCTTTCTGGGTGTTGAAAAGACATGTATGTGCCTGAGCAGACATCACCAAAGGGAATTAGCTGGCCGCTTTAGTAAACAGGGATCCTCATATATGAGTGGCAATGCCATTAAGGTTAAGATATCCCAGGCGTTAGTTTAAACTGACAACCTTTTTGTTTTGAATATACTTGAGTCATTTGGTTTAAAGTTTGGATTTTCATAATTTCACGTATGTACGTTGTGGTCCAGTTGAATTCATTGCATTCACTTACGCGCAAATACCCTTCGGAAAAGTATTAATCCGTCTATTCCTTCCAGTTATGGGTTAAATAACAGGACAGATTGGGTTCTATAGCCTTGGTCGGCAACCAGTCTACCGCAGAAAGCAATGGCAACCTACTGCGGGATAATCTTTTGCCCAGTCAGTCATGTCTCTTTCGAGACATGATCGCCCAAGCGTGTATCACGTATGGCACTTAACTGACTGACTGAATTCCCCAACATAATTCAATTAATTTTTTGCTTTTTCGTTTATAATTAAATTCTAAATTAATTTTTGTTTAAACCAGTCTTTTCAAACGTGGGCAGTAGCGTTACCTCATAATTCTCAATGAGGCGATGGACATTTATTCATCTTTTTTTTTTTTTCAAATTTTCAAAAATTATTCAATATTGATTACAAAAGAACATTTCTGAATAGTATCTAAAGGTGTGGGAAGCCACCAAACGTTTCTTCGTTGCTTTTCTAACTTCCTGAATGGCGTTTTAACGCGGTTCTATGAAATGTTCATGGTGGTGCTGCGGATGTCAGATCAGAATAAAAAAACGGAGAGCCGAGTTCGAATTTCAGTTGAATTTTTTCCATTCACTTACGCGCAAATACCCTGAGAAAAGATATGAATGCGTCTCTTCTCCCTCCATCTATGGGTTAAATAGCAAGACAGACTAAGTTCAAAAGCCTTGGTTGGTAACCAGTCTACCGCAGGAAATAATAGCAACCTACAGTCAGTCATGTGTATTTCGAGACATGATTATCCAAGCGTGTATCACTTATGGCACTTAACTGACTGTATAAACGATGAAGCTATATCCTCCTCGTGTTTGTTTAAACTGACGCAATTGTTTTTCATATTCTCTAAATATTTTGTTTAAAGTTCGTATTTTATTATAGAAAACATATTTCAGTAAAATTTATTCCAAAATTATAATTGTGGAATAAGGTATATAGGGGGAAAACGTCAAATTAAATTGAAACCAGAGAAAAATGATGGGTTCATTCAAATATATAGCCCTAAAATAAGAAGTGAGCAAATATATTTGCATTAATTGGTGAATAATTTCATAGGTCAACGGCTATATCACGTTGAAACACCGGTTCCCAGACGATCACTAAAATTAAGCAACGTCAAGTCTGTTTAATAGCTAGATGGGTGACGGTATAAGAATACCAGTTACTGTAAAATTGGCTGTATGCATGGTATGGTTTACGGCCATATCAAGTTGAAAAACCAGATACCGTAAGATCAGCGAAGTTAAGCAACGTCGAGCCTAGAAGAGTGACCACCAATTGCTGTAAACATGGATATACGGATGCTGTAATGGATATTGACTTGGAATTATTAATTGTAGAGTCATGTTTCAAAAGACTTGTATCGCTAAACCTTCACTATCTCCAAAAAAATCTTATAATCCCCTCATCAATATATTTTTTAGCTTTAAATAGTCTGCAATGAAAGCCGTAAAAGAAAATAATAAAAAAACAATTAGTCAATCAAGAATTTTATGTAACATATACTTGGTAAAGGCACAAGAGTATATCGGCTGAAATGGTGTGTTAAGAACAAAAATTATAATTCTAAAAAAATGTATTTCGAGTAAAACTCGCTATAATTTTTAGGTTGATGTAAAATTTCAAAGGATTTTATTCATATAAAATTCCCCGCATTGCGTTATTCCTATAAAATCATCGCATCAAAATCCACAATTATAATTTTGGAATAAATTCCACTCAAACATGTTAGAAAATTTTAAACTTTTTTATTTCCTACAATAAAATACGAACTTTAAACAAAATATTTAGAGAATATGGAAAAAAAAAACGTCAGTTAAGTGTCATACGTGATACATGCTTTGTGCGATCATGTCTCGAAAGAGACATGACTGACTGGGCAGAAGATTATCCCGCAATATGTTGCCATTTCTTTCTGCGGTAGACTGGTTGCCAGCCAAGGCTATAGAACCCTGTCTGTTCTATTATTTAACCCATAACTGGAGAGAAGAGACGGATTAATACCTTTC
The DNA here is from genome assembly GCA_037127315.1 of Ascarosepion bandense. Classification (NCBI taxonomy): domain Eukaryota; kingdom Metazoa; phylum Mollusca; class Cephalopoda; order Sepiida; family Sepiidae; genus Ascarosepion; species Ascarosepion bandense. The sequence continues at coordinate 1,880,898 of JBBBDQ010000707.1, forward strand.
CCAAAAGAATCTGTGCGTAAGTGAATGCTAGGAATTCAACTGGAATTCGAACTCGGCCCTTTGATTTCTTATTTCGTGTTGTTATCCACTGCACCACAACGCACATTCTTTAAATTATGGAGTGGGGAAACTGGCTGAATACTTTCCATGCTTCAAAATCAAACTAGTGACATCTCTTCTCCAATCAGACCCTAAACTATAACCAGTCACTATGAATGGGCTTTCCCTCAAGGAAGCCCCGTATCTTAAGCAACTTTATGTGCCGTGTCCCTTCAGGATGTAGCCTATCATGGGCTTCCACTGCCCCTCTTCCTTATCACTCTTAATATTTTTTACTCTTGGTATCTCTTTCAAACCCCGCTCTGCCATCATTTTGCTCAAGCCCATCAAATATGTCTTTCCCCTCTTTCTCTTTCCCTAGATCCATCCTGTGAGTATTAGATTCTCCAAACTCTCTTTCATCATTATGTGTCTCAGAAACCTCAGCTGTCTCTTACTAATGCTAAATATGTTTTCTTCTCGTTTGCATCCTCTCAAAACCTTGTCATTGTTCACGTTCTCAGCATCCTCAGAATCCTTCTGTAGAATCACATTTCTTTTACTTCATCCTTGAAAAGATCGTCTAACATTCGCTGCCATATAAAAGGACAGATATCACATAGCAGTCTAGCACTCGTTTCTTTGTTTCTAAGGAGATCTTCCTGTCTCTCAGTATTGTATCGCAAACTCAAGCCAGATCTCAAGTGAGAGTCGTACATAAGGTTCATCGCTGAAGATGTAAGAAAAACTGCCTCTTCTCTGTAAGTAACTGACTCTTTATACTATCCCCTAACATTACAAAAGCCAGATCAGGCCGAAAATGTTGTATGGCTGCCATATTCGGACACTTTTCAGGGGTGGTGTTATGGTGCCTTCCTGCGAGGAATGAACTCTTCTTTTTGCTATATATAAACTATCTGCGTGACTTCTAGAGAGTATTTCAACGGAGCAGTTACGAGTAGTTATTCGCAGTCAAGTACAGCAATTAACGGAAGCAATTAACGACAGCTACTATAATAATACCTTCGGACTTACTTATTTCTATATTACGTATTATTAACTGAATATCTTGTTTATACTAATAAACTGTTTTAACCTACCTTCTTGTTCCGTGTCTTACTTCCGGCACAAACTGGTCACTACACTTTGCGGGGAAGTTTTGCCACAGCTCTACGACAAATTGGCGACGAATGTCCACAACAGATGGTAAAGTCCACAATTGTCACCGCGTTTTTGTGAATGAAAATTAATTTCCACTCTGCAGTCCGTCTCCGACAGGTGATATGTAGCAAATATCTCGCTGCTCTATCGCTATATCCAAGAATCGGCAGCTGATCTCTCCACCGATATAACATTTCAGCGGGTTGGGGAACTAGGTGCTTACATTCATTCCATCATCGCCGATCGAACACTGAACGACCACCAGTCGCGATAGATGGATTTTCCTTCAGGAATGTCGCTTTGTCTTGAGCAACTCATTCAGTCAGTTAAGTGCCAGACGTGATACATACTTTGGGTGATCATGTCTCTTTCTGATGTGACCCTGGAGAAAAAGGTCACAAGAAAGACTCGGACACGGTAAACGTTTAAAAACAATATTATATTACAAAAGAGAAACAGTGTACAGAGGAAATAGAGTATAATAGTACTTAGCGCCTGAACGGCGGACTAACAAATGCGTATCTTAGCTGCTTCTACTTACTACTATATTTAGTTGTCCCTCCCAGTAAGGGCAACATTTGACACATGGTCAGTTATGACTGGGATTTCCGGGCTATATGGCCCGGCCAAAAATTGTCTATTTTTCCCCAGTCGTGCTTCTACCCTTTGGCGGAACCACGACTGGGTTATTGCTCCCTGCTCGGAAGCAGAGAGCGCCCTCTACCCGAAGGCAGAGAGCGCCCTCTACCCAAAGGCAGAGAGCGCCCTCTACCCAAAGGCAGAGAGCTGACAGTGAAAAAGGGAGTTACAGCGAGGCAACTACTACTTACTATTACCCCCGAGAGTAGATAATTTACGTATTTATGTAGTCCGGTAGAGTTCATATTAGTGGGTAGGTAATTCACCACAACACTTTTGATCCATGGCTAACTTGGCAGGAGATTTTCCCGAAGAAGGTTGCCATTTCTTTTTGCGGAAGACAGGTTGCCAACCAAGGTTATAGGACCTAATCGTCCTGCTATTTAATCGATAACTAGAGGGAGAAGAGATGAATTAATATTTTTCCAATAGATATTCCCGCGTACGTGAATGCAACAAATTGAACTAGAATTCGAGCAAATACTGAGTTTTAAGCCCAACCAAGAAAAGTCAAAGTCGTGCATACGATCCATTACTAAAGATGCAGAAAAAAAGAACGGTTCTCTTGATCATACCCGATTCCACATACTAACTTATATCTTTACAAGAGCTAGATCTTAATATTCGGGCAGGAGCTGACAAGTCCTCATTTTCCAGTCTCGAAAAGAATTCTAAAATTGTCTCCTCGTCCTTTCTATCTATCAGCTCCTCTCTCACACACGAAAGTCACTCACTGCTTTATCGCTACATTTCTTAGTTCCGCCAGTACTAACCATCACAGCTAAGACCCACCAGCTACGCGCATTGTAACGAACCACCTTCGTTTTCTCCATATTCCATTGATAAGAAGTACGATCCACTCGAGCAGCTTCTTCATGCGAACCACTGCTCTGTGGAATGAACTCTCAAGAGGATGTTTTTCCCGATAACAGATCCTGGGTATGACAGTAAACTGCATCCGGTAGCAAGGCCTCAGATTCGGAGGTTGTGAGGAGCATGGAATCACCTCTTAATTGCTGTTGTTCTCCAGTCCCACCTTGACCCAGAGTGGTAGTACTTGTTAGGGTCCCAACTATGGGCAAATAGTTTATCCCCAAAACTGGGGTCAAAACACTATGAAAGTATAAAAATAGACTTTTATAGAAAAACTAGCAGTATAGCCCGGTGTTGCTCGGGTGTAATGAAAGCTTTAAAACTAATCCATGGTCCTGGAGCTCAAACTCTTTGGACGCTGACAGGGAAAACTAAAAAGCAATAGATGTCTCCACTTAAAGCGAAACCGTAGACTGAAAAGAAAAATGAATGGATGTAAGTCAAATTTTGATTTCCTGGTATCGATATCAAATTTTCTGCATTATTGTAAGAACTGCAACATTGAAACTTCTGAATATCGTTTCTTATGTATTTTTCTATGAGTGTATCAAATTTGATTAAAATCGGACCACTCCTTCTATAAGCCGATATTTTCGATTATCAATTTTCGATATTTATCGGGGGTACCTCCACACAAAACATAGCTAAGAACACTTACAGACGCTTATAGTACAACTGTGTAAATTTTTGTAGAAAATTGGTTCAGCCGTTTCGGAATCTATAGGTAACGGACACACACACACACACACACACACACACACACACACACACACACACACAAAGTTCCATTTATAAATAAGTTTAGATAGATATACATTTTTGAAGGAAAAAATTATTACCAGCAATACATTTTCGAACTAGAAGACATCTTAAACAAACCTCAAACTCAAACTTAAACTTAAACTCATGATAACAAAAAAGGTCAATTTCTTTTCCCCACATATCAGTATAAATTGTGCCTCTTACAAAGAGTGGCTCCCTGGCCTTGTACCAAATGGATCTCACTATATACCCACATTAAGGTCTTTCAAAAAAAATGTTAAAAGAGACAGGATACAAAGAAAGAAAGAAAAAAAGAACGCAAAAAAGCAACAAGGAAAGAAAGATAAAATGAAATAAAGCAATCTGTATAAGGAATGTGCATCGGAACGAGAAATTGGAGAGCTGAGTTCGAATTCCAGTTGAATTCGTGGCATTTACTTACGCGCAAATACCTTTGGGAAATGTATTAATCCGTCTCTTCTCTCTCCAGCTATGGGTTAAATACCGAGATTGTGTTTGTGTTCTATTGCCTTTTTTGACAACCAGTATACCGCAGAAAATAATGGCAACCTTTTGCGAGAAAATATTCTGCCCAGTCAGTCATGTCTCTTTCTAGACATGATTGCCAAAGTCTGTATCACGTATGACACTTAACTGATGGGAATTTGTAGTAAAAATGACTTGTATAATCTGTGTGGATATAATTTTTTTCTCAAAACTTATCAGTCGACTCTGCGAGATATTTAATGCAGATCAGTTTGCAGAGAAAATTTATATACATCTACTATCTGCATGAAAAATGTGATGGCAGTACAGCTGTTAAATTCAGGGAATAGGATTCAAATTCTAGCCGAGCCGATCGCGGTCACTTTCGCAAAGATGTCATTCGAGACGACAATAAGCCGTCTTTTTTACCTCAGTTCTGTTACGGGGTAAAGTTCATTTCAAAATTCCAATCCCTGAAAAAGTCGGGGTTTAAAACTACCGAAACGTCGCGAATGTATCAATAAAGATGAGGAAACAATCCGAACAATGTAAATAATTGCTATGCCCCCATCTCAATAACAAGTAGTATAGACAAATAATCATAAGAATTATAAATCTACCATTCTTCTGTGCATTGAATACTGCTGTCATATCTAGTATGGTGTCTTGAGATTCTCAACAAAATCCAAAGAAGTGTTCGTAACTTTGTCGGTCCTGACCTGGCATCTCGACTTCAGTCACATTACCACCACCCTGACCTGGCTTCCCTCTGACTTTTCTATGAATATTTTCATGACTTCTGAAGAGCTCTTGTTCTCGGCATCTCAATCGCATGAATTTGAGCGTACGACTAGATTGGCTATTAGGTCCTATCGTTTTACTGTTGAAATAGCTAAATGAATCTGTAAGTTCTATTCTAATGATTTCTTTTCACTTCACGCGTGTATAAAATTCTTTTGATTGATATCTTGCTTCCCTGTCACCTAAAATCTTCAAAAATTTAAATGCAACATCGTTCACTATTTAGTATTTGTTTATACTTCTGAGATGAGGTAGTATTTACACTATTTACATTGATCGGACTATTTTTATCGTCTTTATTGCCACGTTTACGACGTTTCGGATTAGTACATTCCCAAATGAACATGGCCCAGAGGATATAGTTAGTTCTAATGACTTGACCCAAAGAGGTGTGAGTTCAATACCAGGCTACAGCAGTGGTGAACAAATAATTTAGAAATATAAGTTAAAGGAAGATACCTACTGGATACTAGAAGTGTCATCGCACTTGCAATGAGAATTATATATCCTAGTGATCGTAATAAAGGGTTCAGTTAGAAGTTCCTAGCACCTGAAAAAGGCCGGAGAGTACAACGGTCAAAACGTCGTAAACATAAAAATACAGATGAGGACAATAGTCTGAACAATGTAAACCTCATTCACCATCTTTTGTCTTTCTGAATTTTGTTCCGGTACTTTTTCTTTCTCTTCACTAAGTTCTTCTCGTTTTCTTTTCCTCTCAATACTCCAATGCTTCGAATTCCAGTTGAATTCCTTGCATTGACCTACGCACAAATACCCTTGAGAAAGGTATTAATCCGCCTCTTTCCTCCAATTATGGGTTAAATAATAGGACAGGTTGAGTTCTATAGCCTTCTTTGGCAACCAGTCTACTGCAGAAAGCAATGGCAACCTACTGTGGGATAATCTTCTGCCCAGTCAGTCATGCCTCTTTTGAGACATGATCGCCCAAAAGCGTGTATCACGTATGGCACTTAACTGACTTCAATGCATCTTTTACTATTGACTTGCTTCGGGGGCGATGATTGGCGAAAAACAACAACAACAAATCATGCATGCACTTTGCATTCCAACCATAGATGACACGGGTTCGAATCTCACAATGATCGATTTTTCAGGGAGGTGATTTCTGATAATGTCAACCCTGAACCCATGAGTACGGATCTGCTGGGGAGTGTATGGATAGCATACCCACTAGTTAAAGAAAGTATTGCGTGTGAAATTGAATAGCAGAAATTCTTCTGAAGTCGCCGATGGCTTAGATTTTGCATGAAGTCATAGGACAACGAGACCAACGCTCTCGGCGGAGTGGACCTGCTCAACTCCTGACCATGCCAGGTTTTGCTTTCTTTCCAAAAATTGGTCCGCTCTGCATATTCACATTAAAAACAACATGCTAGTTTTATAGGTATTGAACAACCACTAATGAATCTGAGCAAGCTTCTAGTCCCGCTAGTGACCTGCATGCAAGCCCACATATTGTGCAACATCGAGCATCTCGGAACATATCAACAGAAACATTTGCTGACCTTTTTCACCGTTGTCTTTCGTCTCTTAACCGGTCACTACGACTGATTTCAAAATTTCTGATAATAGTGGCAAAAATATGTCCAGTTTTTTCTAACCAAGGTAACTCACTCGAAGTCATTATGAGACACGTTGACAGCTGAGGCGTTACTTTTGTCTTTGTAAAAGAGCCACAGCCGTCTATATTCATTTGTCCACTATCAAGTTGGCTATACATGGGACCTTATTATGTGACGTATTATACACACACACACACACACACACACACACACACACACACACACATCTATATATATATATAAGCATGCGGTGTAGATATAGAAGAATCCAAAGGAGTATCCTGTACATACAGAGGTAGGATAACTCTCTAAGAGAGCTCAAAATATATATGTATATAAATATATATAGAGAGCAAATATAAAAAAAGAATTAAGGCAGATTTCATGGTAAATCGGAATTATAGGCCTATTTCAGGCGAACCATCATCAGCTGAAAATCAGCAATGATCTAACATTGCCTGATGACGAGATAAAAATCTCGAAACAGAAATTTACGTGTTGCAATGTGAACTATAATAATTTTAAATGAAAACGATCTGATTATATATATATATATATATATATATATATATATATGTATATAATCAGATCGTTTTTATATATATATATATATATATATATATATTATCGTTATATATATATATATATTATTATGATTATTATTATTAATTATTAATATTTTAGAACATGTGTAAACTACTACAACATTGTACATTTTGTTTCGATATTGAAAGAACAATGTCTCATCATGTAGTTAATAATGAGGGTAATAAACGTTTTATTTAGAAAAAAAATTAAAAAACAGTACTTAATTTTATTTTAGAAATGTTTTTACCAGGTAAAAAGATATTTATATAATATATTGTTTCTCCCCTTTTTTAATATCTTTTTACCTCGTACGAAAAAATTTTAAAATAAAGGGAAGTGGTGTTTATTAATTTTTATTTTAATAAAAGGTTTATTACCATCATTATCAAAAACCTGATGAGATATTTGTTCTTTCATTGTCGAAACAAAATGAGCAACCCCTACCTAATGCTTGTAAAGTATTTTTGATACATTATATATATATATATATATATATATATATATATATATATATATATATATATAATTGGAGTAGATAGACTTAACTATCGCCCGGTTAACACTCCACCCACGTCTATTGAACAGGTGAAGAGGCTCATCCCTTGTTTCCTGTTTAGGATGCGGTTTCCGGTTTTTCTCTTTTCTAACCTTCTCACTTTTTTTTTCTTTCAATTGGAGTAGATAGACTAAACTATCGCCCGGTTCTCACTCCACCCACGTCTATTGAACAGGTGAAGAGGTTCATCCCTTGTTTCCTGCTTAGGATGTGGTTTCCGGTTTTCTTTTCTAATCTTCTCACTCTTATGTAGCCCCCTGCACATCAGTGGCATTACCGCCTTGCTTGGGGTGATATGATTAAAATATATATATATATATATATATAAAGCGTGCCTATTTTTATATTTGTTGATTAAATATTAGCAGGACTGCATTTTTTGCTAAAAATTGTTGTTTCTTTACGGATATTATTTGAATAACTTTATTAAAATCAACAGTTTGGACTATTTAAGAATTTTAAATGATCCATACCATCTTATGGTTCAGAAGCTGTTTCCGGAGAGAAATGCCATCTTTCTTTCAGGATGACAATGAACCCATTCATAGTGCTAAAGTTGTAGCTGAATGATACGAGAAATATTCTATTGAATTAGAACATGTAGCCACCACAGTCACCAGATCTCAACATCATTGAATATTTATGGTTCATTTTAGAAAAAACAAGTGGGGAGTCGATATCTTCCACCTTCATCAATGAAAGAATTGGAGACTGTTTTAGCTGTAGAATAGATAAAAATTTGTTCTAAGTTTGTTCGTGTCGATACCACGCAGAATACAAATATAAGCTGAAATTACTACCAAAGGCGGTCCTACCCCATATAGAAATAAACTTGCTTGAATTTTCAAGGTGTTTCTATTATTTCGTCCGCCCGCTGTATATGCAGATATATTATTCATCAGAAAGATCACTTATGTTTCAGTGAATAGTTGATTATAAAAGAAATTTAATTCTAAATATGGAATAAAAAATTGTCTAAGTGTATCTCTTTTGCTCTCTGAGTAAATTATGGTTGTCAATTTGTCGGGTATTTACAGACAGATAAAGGCGGGAACACGCAGATAAGTACTACCTCTCGCTAACTGCGCATGCATACAGAGAGAGAGGGAGGGGGAGAGAGATAGAGAGAAAGAGGAAGAGGGGGAAAGAGATAGAGAGAAAGAGGAAGAGGGGGAAAGACAGAGGGGTTGAGACGTCCGGACTCATTCGCATGCCTATACACGCAGTTCGATACAAGAATACACAAACGACTTAACTGTTCCAGGCAGCACTTACCGGCTGAAAATTTAAAAAAAAAATCATCACGTAAAATCTCGTTCGATATCTCGTCCGCTTTCTCACTTTCTCGCTCGCTCATTCTCTAGACCAGACTCGATTTTTTGCGATTCTAGCCGGAAGGAGTCTCCTATGTTAACTCTGACACGTCTATTTAACCCCGCCTCTACAATTCATCAGACGTAGACGTGGGTATAATAGAACAAAATATACAAAATGAAAATTGAAACTTTAATAAGAAAAAAACAAAATAAAACAAAACAAGGTAATCGAATTCATACATTATTTCATATTATCTGATTAGCTTACAAGACTGCCGTTTAATTCAATACCGATATTCAATTAATTCTAAATGCACAATTATATATCTATGCATATAAAGTTCGCCTATATATTTATATATGCATAAGGGTACTTATGTTATTATATATAAATCTTACTTTGCGCGTGTTATTTGTATTTTCCACTGACAACAGGAGGCATGTGTATCGGGGAAAAAGTGATCGTCAGTCTTTCCCTTCCCCTTCACCTCCCCTGTTTCCCGCTCTTTTTCTTCGCTTCCCGCCGTAGCCTCAGCCACGGAAGCAGTTTACATTTTCTGAGCGGACGTTGGCTGAACTAACAGCGTTTTGAACCAGTGGAGAACTTTTTTCTACGTGACTCTTTCAGTCTACCTACCTAAGGACTACAACAGGTTGAAATTCTTCCCTCTAATTAAACAAACCGAACGCAAAAACAGAGACAAAACAAAACAAAAAACAACTAAACAGAATTTTTTTTCATAAATTAAAAACGAGAAAAGCAGACGATATTTATGACTTCATTCTCTTTTTACGTGGGCCTAATTTTACGCACCAACTAAGCCGAGGATTAGGACCTGGACTGAGCCATTTTGGGATTAGTGGTAAGTGCTTGTGAAATTCTACGATCTTTCATTCGACATATTACACGTAATTTGTTTTTTTGTTTGTTTGTTTTTTGCTGTTCCCACCATCACCACTCGCGTTTCTATCGTCTTTTTATTAATATTTTTATTTCCATAATTTTTTTATTCCCTTTTCTCAAGGTTTTTTTTTTTTAATAAAAAAAATAACTGACATAAAAAATAAAAACAAGGTATTTGCAACCGATCTTTTTATTGATTAATGAAACATTCCCTTATGTTGTAAACATGTTTTTGGGGTATTTTTTTCGCTTAATTGTGTCTAACATGCTGTGATTTTTACCATAACAGCGGGATATCTCATATCAAACTGAGAGATAAGGATGCATGAGTTATAACTATAAAACGTAACATTTCTATGGAGGGGCACTGGAAGACTGCGTGTTACAGAGGGCTTCTGAGTATCTTGTGGTAGTAAAATTTGGACCATTTGAATCTTGTATGGAAACATTTTTAAATCCTAAAGCATTGCTGTGGCGATGCTTCGTTAAGGAGAGCAACGATAAGAAGCTGATGAATACTCAGGGACACTCAACCATATATCTTCTACAGCTGCCTCAGTGCGGTCAGTGCCCTTAGGACTTCTTCCCGAAAAGTACCCCTTTCAAACTGGGCGATTAAGTTTCGAGTCCTGTTATCGCTAGGAGATACTTTGACATTAAAATGTTGCCGGTATTTTCTTTGAGCTTGAATAATTGATCTTTCACTAAAATAGAAATAGTCAGTGAGTTTTACTCATACGTAGGCAGTTTAATTTCCAAGGAATCGTCTATAATCTGAAAAAAAAAACCCCAAAAAAATGAAAATAAAAAAGATTGAACACGAAGAAGTTCTGATTTTTTCAAACACTTCGGTTTTTCAGTGGTTACTATATATATATATATATATATATATATAAAATCGAACTTAACATGTTGATGTGTGTTTTATTTACCGAAGTCGACTCGGAGTTCTTAAATGTTTTCCTAATTTCTGTTATATGCATAAAATATCTACAGAATGTTTTATATATAGCAGTTTATAGCAGTTTTGATATTTTTTACTTCGATATGTTGCGCTGAATATATATAGTGTATATATATATATATATATATATATATATATATATATGCATCAATCTTTCATTTAAACATGTTTCGTTAAATACGACCGACAAGGAAAATTGTATTAATTTTTTATTTAATTTTTACAGTATTCTTACATGTTTCCTTTTTACTGGAGATAAAGAGTGAAAAAACGTTCCATAATTTCGACTTCCCAAGCGCTTTCAGCCACTTCACTGGCCATATTAAAGGATGTTATTTTTTCGACAACAAAATAACAACATCCGCCCTAAGTGGAGGAACCATGTCGACTAAGTTTTGCTGATTTCATATATATATATATATATATCCGAGTGAGTACAGAACGAGGAAAGACATTTTTTCCGTCCAAAACATTAATTTAAAACAGTGCTCGATATATGATGTATAGAGCTGTGAATATTTATTATAAATTATAATTCCATGACAAATGCAACCATAACGCCCTTTTTTATATACTTGTTTAACTACTAATTTAAAAAATTGTAACCGACTTTCTCATCGACGAGATGTGGCTTCCCTCTGTCTCTTCTACAAATATTTTCACGGCTTCTGCTCCGACGAACTTAGCTCGAATTTACTCGAGTTACTAGACTGGCAACTAGGTCCCACCCTTTTACAGTGAAAACAATCAAATGTAATTGTAACATATATCCACCAGCTTCTTTTCTCGCAAATCCTGTCTATGAAATTCCCTTCCATGTACTTGCTACCCTAATAGCTACAATCTCCAAGAGTTTAAACATGTTTCGTTAAAAATGACCAACAACGAAAACTTTATTAATTTTTTTATTTAATTTTTACAGTATTCTTACATATTTCTTTTTTACTGGAGCGAAAAATCGTTCCATAATTTCGACTTCCCAAGCCTTTTCAGCCACTTCACTGGCCATCTTAAAGGATATTATTTTTTTCGATGTTGTTATGTCCTCATGTTTGTCAGTTATGTATTTTTTTTTTTTGTTATTTATGTTTTTGGAAAAAGAGAGCTCTTTAAAGCTATCACATGATGAGCGCCGTTGTGCATCGCATTAGTTTCTGTTTATCTTATTAAAAAAATTTTCAAACTCCATTTTCATTGTTAAATAATGTTTGATATATTTTGCCTCTTTTATAACGAGGTGTCTTTGATATTATGATTTAAATAGTATTTTTATTTTCAACCAAGATTTTTTTTTAAAGGGTTCTTGTAAATTATGGGTTAATAAACACTTTTTATTGCGCTATTATTATGAGATAGGTGGCATGTAATGCGTCTACTAAAAACACCTTTAAAAAGGCCAGTAAAGTGGTTGAAAGCGCTCGAAAAGTCGAAAATTGTGGTACATTTTTACACTTCCTATCTCCAGTAAAAACGAAACATGTAACAATACTAAAATAATTAAATAAAAAATATATAAAATCTTCCTTGTCAGTCGTTTTTAATGAAACATGTTTAAACACACACATACATATATATATATATATATATATATATATATATATATGTATATATAAGATAGTCGAGAAAGATTGTCCACATATGCTTTTTGTATACTATTTTTGTAGGTATAGTAGTCAGATGAGACAAACTGAAATAATAATTATTATTATAATTGTTGTTTTTGGTCATTAGACAATATAGAAGCATAAGAAAAGTGAAAAAAATAGAAAAATGGGAAACACCTGTATCGTGTATATATAGCTCTTGCTCATCCCCTCAACTTTCGGTGGGAATTACCTCGGTCACGTGTATAAAGAAACGTCAAGAAATGCATTTTGCCCTTACTGCTTCACGAGACCAATATGGTGGAAACCTAGGTAGCAAGGGAATAGTGAACTTTCTTTCTTTAATATATATGTTTTATTGAAACTTTCTACATGTTTATTTATAAGTAAAACAAAATTAATTCTTGTTAATGGCTAAAATACGGCCGAAAGCGTTCGAAAGTAGAAAAGCTTTAAACAATTCTTATATAATTTGAGTTCCGAAAAGAAAAAAAATATATACGAACACATGAAACATTATATAAAGAGCATAATGATAATATATTGTCTGTCGTTTTCAATGAAACTTGTATAAAAGAGTGTTATCCAAATACACAATATATATATATATATATATATATATATATATATATATATATATGAATGAATGATCATGACATTACAACATATAAAAAAAAATTTATTTTGGATTATTTTCACGTTCTAATGAACGCTAGCAATTTGTCAACCGTTATATTTAAAGCAGAAAAAATGTACACTAATATTTAGCAACACGCTTTTCAGATTACATTTGTTACCATAACTCACACCTCTGAAGATGATTTCGGAAAGAGGTTGAAAGTACTTGGATACCTTGAAAAATGAATGGAAATAACATCTGTCACCGTTACAGCTCATTTCTGACATGAGTATGAACGGATTTTATTAAAAGTAAGCAAACATAATGTTTTCAATTTATTTAATTTGACATGTTTAAAAAATTTTTCTGCCTAAATGCACACACACGTATATAATATATATATATATATATATATATATATATATATAGTCAGTATTCGGGATATTCTATGGACAAAGTTTATTTGTGACGCATTTTGTCCTTCAGGACGCGTCACAAATAAACTTTTTCTCCACTTTGTCCTACGATTTCCCCAATATATATATATATATATATATATCGAGAGAGAGACAGTCGTTCAAATATAGAGGATCAGTGGTCCAAAAGTATGTCGGCAGTAAATAATTTTTATTTTTTACTTTAAATGAAAATTACATGTAAAAATATTTACTAGTATAACTCTAATATAACAAATTCCCAAATCTCTTCCACCAACTTCAACCTTTAGACCAACCTATATATATATATATATATATATATATATTCTTCATTTGTAAACGAGTTATTATGTGACCTAGGTGGTATATTCAGGTGATTTGCAAAAACTGATTTTACCGTTTTTTTTTTTTGTTTGTTTGTTTTTTAAATTTTAGGAACCCTAACGTAACGGGGATTTTTTGAACGCCCACGTAACAAGGAATTTTTGAACGCGCCATTTTTAAAATTAGAAGAAATTATAACATTTTCATTCATGGATGTAGATATTTTATGGTATGGTTGCACTTAGTTATAATTTCTGTTCTTTCATTCAACAATTCATTTTTGTTTGGGAATAATATATATATATATATAGATATACAGTTTTATTTTTGCCAGATTAAAAAATAAAAACCTTTATTTAGACTAGAATGTTGAAGTGAACCCTGGGTAGATTGTTCTCGTTCCATGTGTTATGCCACTTCCGGATGTTTTAGTTATCCAGAAGTAGTTTGATTCATGGAACAATCCCATTATACCCCAATGATTGAAATAGTGTTTGGTTTAAAATTTTAATCCTTGAAGAAGGTCAGAGCATAAAACGACCGAAACGTCGTGAATATGACAATAAAGATGAGGCAACAGTCTGAACAAGGTACATTATGTAAATACCTCATCTCAGAAATATAGACAAATATCGTTAGTATTTCTAAGGAATTTTCACATCAGTGTCTGCTGACAGATTCTTCAATTAAAAGTGACAGTAATCTTTTTTTATGTCACGAAAACGTAGTGATTTTTCGTAATATTGTTTTTGTGAAAAAAAAACTTCAACTCTTTTTGGATTTTTTTTTCCAATTTATTTATGTTGCATGGTTTTACGATATTTTAAATACTCTGATAACGAGTGGGGCAATAATTATTAATATTGCATGTATTTGCTTATTTAAACCAAATATTTGGCAGGGGATGTCATAGCTCGAGTCTAAGTGACATCTCTTCAAATTGTCAGCGCTCATTTTAGCATCCGTATTATCATTTCAATTTCAAAGTTTGGGGTTTTGTTTTTTTTAGTGCCGGCATAGGATGTGGCCGACCTCTTTGATTCTAGTATAGCTTCAGCCTACCCGGTTTGTATGTGTCCTCCCTCAGTAAAAATATATTTATAGATATAAGTATTCGATTATTTATTGAAACTAATTATTTTTTTATAGTTGTTTAATTTTCACTTATTTATCTGTTACCAGCAGTTCTTTACTTATTACTAAGCATACTAAAACAACTACCTGTTATTAAACATACTAAAATAGCATCCTTTAATTGAAACAAGCAGTTTTGTAACTATTTGTTACCAAGTTTCGTAGGTCACATTCAGAAGATAGGCTACATACCATACTGGCTCCGTTTATATATATATATATATATATATATATGTGTGTGTATATATATATATATATATATATATATATATATATATAATCCTATCGTCCCAAGCAATACAGTCTATTGCCACTGGTACGCAGGGGTTTAGATAGAAGGAAAGTTCTGAGAAGGAGTGACAAGTTACAGGGCGTGTCAGGAAGTGGGTAAGAGAAAGGTTAAGATACTGAGAGTAGAGGACGGAGAAAGAAGCATGAGAGAGAGAGAGTATGCAAGATAGGAGATTACTGTTGACTTTACACTTAAATTCCTAGAGATTGTAGCTGTCGGGGAAGCAAATAAACAGAAGGGAATTCCACAGTAGGGAAATGCGAGAAAAGAAGCTGTTAGAGTAGAATTTGTGTTTACATTTTATTGGTTTCACAGTAAAAGGATGGGACCTAGTTGCTAATCTTGTGGCTCGAGCAAATTCATGCATAGGGAGAAGCAGAGCGCTAAGTGCATCGGAGCAAAAGCCGTGAAAGTATTTGTAGAAGAGGCACAGGGAAGCCACGTTGTGCCGGTAAGAACGTGACTGTATCTGAGCTGCCAGGTCGGAACCGATCACATTACAGATTCTCCGTTGGATTTTGTCAAGGACCCCGAGGTGGATAGCATAGGCACCGACCTGATATGTCAGCAGTATTCAATGCAAGTGCGGATTGTAGATTTATATATGTGCAGGATGGTTTCAGACGGGAAAAATTTCCTGGCTCTACACAGAGAACCGATCTACTTAGCAGCGGATTTAGCTATGGATTCGATATAGTCGTTTCACTAAGTGTCTGCTGCGAGAGTTAACCCGAGGAGGCGAAGTGTTTTGCTCTCAGGGAGACTAGCCTGATCCATGCTAATGGAGGGTAGGAGCGATTATCTATATTTAGTTCAGGTTGATGATGATAATATATATATATATATATATATATATATATATATATATATATATATATATATATTTTAACTTACTCTTGCCCACTACTCTTTGATCTGAGGCTTTTCAAAGGTTTCTTTTCTAAGTTTTGCCAGCAGTACTCATTGACACAGTCTTTTGTATTTCAAATAAAGATTCGTTTCCTGAGATATTTTTATATGTATTCTTTTTAATCATTGCTAATGCTCCTATGAGTACTGGAACAACGGTTGTATTTGAATCCTCATATACTTGTAATTTCTATTTCTAGGCCCTTCTATTTTGAGAGCTTATCAAATTCTTTTGCAGAAATGTTTGTATCACAATGATCATGTCAAGCAAATAACATTCTTTCAAGTGTTTTTTATAACAATTTCTGACATTATTATTTCCTTTGAGTTCCTTCAGGGTCCCAACCAGAGACCTAAGGTCAGAAATGGCTTCATGAAATTTTCCACTGATTATTTTAAAAAATTCACACAGATTTTACAAACATAAATCTTTTCATAATGTGTAAGCTATACTTGTAATTACATTTTTTTTGTCTTTCTTGGGCTACCAAGAATCCATCCTTACAATGAATCTATAAAAACCTTTTTCTAATCGATCCGATGGCTCCAACTACAATTAGAATTATAGATGTCCTCATGTGTCACATTTTTTAGATTTCCATTTCAAGATCCTTGTATTCTCATAATTTTTGAAAATCTTCAAAAGTAGGTTTCCGTCAGCAAAAACAGCGATATCAATGAAAAAGCACATTCTGTTTTTTACACTCTTTGATCACGATGTCTGAAAGATTAGCTTTGATTGTTCTGTTTGTGGACATTGTAAAGTTCCATAACATTATTGAAGGTTCTATCTCTGTAACAGTGTCTGAATGTAGTTATCTCCCTTTAACTCAACTCTCTAAGTTTCTTGTTCACTACTGCTGTAGCCAGGTATTGATCTCACAACTCTTTGGGTCAAGTCACTGGAAATAACCAACTCCTATATCCACTGGCCATGTGCCTTCAAGGAAAGTTTCAAGGAGAATAACTACAAATCCAAAAGTGGTATCTCACATGAAATGAGAATGATATACCTCAGTGATTGAAATAAAGGGTTCAGTTCAAAATTCCTGCACTTGAAGAAGGCCGAAGCATACAACGGCTGAAATGTCGTAAACGTAACAATAAAGATGAGGACAACTGTTCGAACAGTGTAAATTTAAAGAAACATTGAAAAAGTGTTTGGTTGGTCAAGTTCAATAAGAATAAAAATTTGATATTGAGTATATCTTTCATTTTTGCGAATTACTTTCGGAAAATCGCTTTGATATACTCATTATTAACACCTGCATGAAGGTGCTTGGGATTCTCAGCCAGGTTGCATAAACTGCAGGATGAAGAGCATCCATAGTTTCAAATTGAGATTCATGTTTATAAACATCCTTTGCCATCCATCTCCAAACATTCTTGATTGGATTTAGATCTAGAAAGCATGGTGGATTGCTCAAAAGATGAATGCTGTTTTCCATAAAAAAATTCTTCGACCTTCCAGCAATGTGGATTGCAGCATAGACGATGGCCTTTCTTAATATGTAATTTGCGATACCTTTCTTAACATGTCAATGTAACTAGCAGCTGTTTGACGATTTTTACCTCCTGTAACTCAAGAGTTCCATTGTACGAAAATGAGCCCCCCAGACCATAATTGATCTACCTCCACGGATTAAGAAATGTTCTTTTAGGACATCTTCTGCATGCCAGTAACGCTGAAAACCGTCCGCGCCATCAAGGCTAGATTTTTTTTTTATCGTTTGAAAACAACACTTTTATTTAACAACATCTCAAGTTAGCAAATTGGTAGCAAATTGTAAGTGGCAGGTTTTACGACGAGGAAGAAAGCGAGCGAGGCCTCTACAACCGTTTCACATTCTTAACCCTGGAACACTAACCATCAATTAAAGTTACACCACTACTAACCATAGGCATATTATACCCGATTTTGCAAATATAAAAAAAAACTATGAAATATAAATCTTTATTTGAAATATTTTACATGCAAGCATTTCAAAATTTGTACTTTCAGTTAACATTAATAGGAACTGAAAAACATTTGCGGGTACCTTGGCGTGGTGTAATGGTTAGCAAGCTCGTCTCGCTAGTATCATAACTGAGTAGTGAGTTCGATCCTCACTGGGTACCCCATACTTTCGGCCGTGTGTTACGTCAAAGCTACGCTTAGAAAATCGCCTTCCTCCAGGTTTTGTGGGTTGCCCCATAAAAAACAGTTTGTTACGGAAACAGCAAAAACGCTGCCCTACACACCATTAGGTGTAAAGAAAAGTTTTGTTATTTATTTATAAAAACATTATTTAGGTAAGAAAATCAGGTACTGAAAATTTAATTGTCATTAAAATAGTGTCATTTGCGCTGGGTACTATATACCCGGATGTGCGTTGTGGTGCAGTGGATATCGGCTCGGAACGAGAAATCGGGGAGCCGAGTTCGAATTCCAGCTGAATTCATTGCCTTCACTTACGCGCAAATACCCTTGGGAAAGGTATTAATCCGTCTCTTCCTTCCAGTTATGGGTTAAATAACAGAACAGATTGGGTTCTATAGCCTTGGTCGGCAACCAGTCTACCGCAGAAAGCAATGGCAACCTACTGCGGGATAATCTTCTGCCCAGTCAGTCATGTCTCTTTCGAGACGTGATCGCCCAAGCGTGTATCGCGTATGGCACTTAACTGACTGACTATATGCCCGTGGTTAGTGTTCTCGGGTTAAACCCTTTTCTATTTAAAAGCTGTCGAATTGTTCAAGAGCTGTATTCGATTTTTATCTCTTTTGACGTTAAGCTTGAATCTCCTGATGCGTCTGTCTAGAGATGGTGGGGTTTTATTGAGGCGACTGATTGGTTTTTAGAATCAAACACATCCTGATTTTTAATGAAGTTAACAATGACAGTTCTGTTTCGGTCATTTGCAATGACTCGTTACGAAAGACCACGTCTTTAAAGTTCAACAATCCCCTGTTTGAAAATTTATTAACATTTTACCATCAGCCATTTTAAAATCTGAAATTTAATGTTGGAAATGTGCTAAGTAGATGTCTACACGCCTGGTGCTATGAGCACACTGACTAGTTCTTATTTTTTGTCCAGTAAGTATTTTTTCACAAATGGTCCTAACTTTATGACCAAACAAAAAATTACTTTTTCAATGTCTTTGTTGATAAAGTACATTTTCTATTTAAATGTAAATATATAGCAAATATATTTTGACTAAAGTAACGTTATTTTATATCTTTTTAACACTTTTTTGTCTGGTCTAAAGATTTTGACTAAGAGTATATATATATATATATATATATATATACACACACACACACTACCGGCCATAATTATTAGGCCACTCGAGTTTTTTTTTTTTTTTTAAAGAAATGATGTATTCCATACTATTTTTAGTATATATTGCCAAGTGGATAATTCTAAATGAAAATAGAATGGTTCTTTTGTTAATACTGCACAATAACATGTGCATCAAATGAACTGTTCTGGTGTCCAGTTTTTATGCTCTCTTCCCCATGCTAGTCTCTTCTTCTTATTGGCTGGCCGTAAAATTTTGCAAAGTAAAAATAACAAAAGAACCATTCTATTTTCATTTAGAATTATCTAATGGGCAATAAATACTAAAAATAGTATGAAATACATCATTTTTTTAAAATGGGCTGGCCTAATAGTTATGACCGGTAGTGTGTGTGTATATATATATATATATATATATATATATACGTATATTCTCTCCTTATTTCTTTTGCGTTTATTTATCATTTTAATTTAATTTTTGTATTCTTTATTTTTCTCTCTTTTCTTTTAGAATGTAGAAAATATTTCATTTGTTGTAATTTTAACTGATATGTGACCTTATCCATTAGAATTAAGATCTTCAGTGCTGGATTATCCTTTCGGCTAGTATAAGCTGTAGGTTAGGGTACCTCAATCTTCTCAGGCTAGACGCTGTAAATTCTGAGGAGTTTCAAAACCTGAAATTGTATCATTGTGCCAAAATCTTTTCTGGCATTTTTCACTCGTAGAAATCCCTTCTGATTTCATGCTTCCCCGACAACTACAATATTCAAAATTTAAATGCAATGTTAATCACCATTCTCTGTTTTCTTAGACCCTCTCCTTTTTTGTAATTTCTTCACTTATCCTCACAAAATCTTCTTATTCTCTTTCACTCTCCGTAATTTCCTGCATCCTAATGACATTATGTTCTAAAGTATATAAAGTATATATTTCTAAAGTATATATATATATATATATATACAGATGCAAATGAATAAGGAACGAAGAAAATATTTACAACGTGCAAAACATATATTTAAAACAGTGCTCAATACAGAAATAGAGCTATGAATATTTATTATAAATTATACTTTAGAAGATATACAAACTACAATCTACTACAAAATTGTACATTTTGTTTCGCCATTGAAAGAACAATGTCTCATCAAGCAGGTAGTAATGATGGTAATAAACGTTATTTTTTAAAAGAATCAAAGTTGAGGAGTTTGTCAATGAGAGGTACTGTATTTATTTTTAAAAATCTAAATACTAAACATCTCATTGACAAACTCCTCAATTTTGATCCAATCCTCTTTACCTCGTACGAAAACTTTTGCCAACAATAAAAGAAAGTGAGTTTTCATAAATTTTCTTTTCAAAAATAACGTTTAGTACCATCATCTGATAAGACATTGTTTTTTTCAATGTCAAAACATATATATATATACAAACTACCGGCCATAATTATTAGGCAACCCCCAGTTCTTTAAAAGAAATGATGCATTTCATACTATTTTTAGGATTTATTGCCAAGTGGATAATTCTAAATAACAATAGAATGGTTCTTTTTTTATTATTACTTTGCAAAATTTTACAAGCAAGGAAGTAAAGATGAACTCATCCGAATCACCCTAAATTTTCTTTATTCTTTCATTGATGAAACTGCAATATAGGTAATTATTAAATATTTATAAATTCATTTGATGCACATGTTATTGTGCAGTATTAACAAAAGAACCATTGTATTTTCATTTACAATTATTCACTTGGCAATAAATACTAAAAAGTAGTATGAAATACATTAATTTTTTTTCAAACACTGAGTAACCTAATAATTATGGCCGGTAGTGTGTGTGTGTGTGTATATATATATATATATATATATATATATATATATATATATATATATATGGCGTTATTGTGTCGTCTAATAATAACATAATTTCTTCTAATTTTGAAAATTGCGCGTTCAAAAAATCTCCGTTACGTGAGCGTTCTTAAAAATCGGTAAAATTAGTTATCGCAAATCGCCTGAAGACACCACACTGTAGAATCCTAGGTCGAGTAATAACTCGTTTACAATATATATATATATATATATATATATATATATATATATATATATATATATATATATATAAAGTTGAATATATGAATCAGAATCCGACAAGATTACAGAACAGTAAAGATGATTAGAACAAGTAAAGAACAGGTAGAAAAAAAATGTAGTTAATCTAACATGTTTCCCTTTAACTATCTTCTTCTCTGAAGAAGCTAGTTACAGTGAAACATGTTAGATTAAAAACACATTTTTCCTATCTGGTATTTATTCATTTTATTCAAATATATATATATATATATTGCTTAGAATTTTCAATATTTCTAAGTAAAATGCTACAAAACGTATTAAGCAATAAAGTAACTTAAACTATTCTTAAACAGTTAATATGGTATGGTTCATAAACAATTTTTTTTTATATACTCCTATTAAAAATTATCATTCTTCGTAGTTGGTGTTCGTCAGTATGAGCAATGATCACATTTTGACTAGACAGGTGTCAAGTCAGTCTAAGAGATAATGCGGTTGTATGCCAACCAATGACCTACTGAAACGGAAATAGGAAAGGTTAAGCATGAATTTTAAAAGCGTTCTATGTCTGTGGCCTTTCAACAAATTATTTACACGCACATATACACACATGCAAGTACACACACACATATATATATATATATATATATGTTTTTCGATGCATATATATATATATATATATATATATATATATATATATATATTTATGCTTGAACGCAATCTTAAGGCCATGTGTAGACTCAAGCATGCATTGACGTATGTAACAGACTATCACCGCTCAGTATTGTCCTTAGTGTTCATTTTTATATTCACATACGAGACATCCCTTACACATACGATCTTTCCTTTTTTTCTTTATATATATAGAATACATTAAAGTTAATTTTTCATTATATACAGGCCGTCGTCGACTTGCTGTGAATGTGTATATCTGTCCGTCTGGCCCTGCGTTTGTCACCGTGTTTCCCAGCCTGATATAGGACAATTTTTGCCCCAACTCCCAGCTGCGTTAGCATTCCCTTTCACGCCTCAAGCTCAGTATTAGGACTGCCTTGGTATAAAATACTTTCCCCAGATTTTGTTTGTGTCTTTAAAAAAAAAAAAAAGAAGAGAAACAAGATGCCTCCCAAAATTAAATTGTCTTTGTCTCCCAATCAACCTGCCAAGAAGGTCAGTCAGTCAGTTAAGTGCCATACGTGATACACGCTTGGGCGATCATGTCTCGAAAGAGACATGACTGACTGGACAGAAGATTACCCCCAGAAGGTTGCCATTGCTTTCTGAGGTAAACTGGTTACCAACCAATGCTAAAAAAACCCAATCTGTCCTATTATTTAACCCATAACTGGATGGAAGAGACAGAGTATTTGTGCGTAAGTAAATGCTAGGAATTCAGATAGAATTCGAACTCAGCACCCCGATTCCTCGTTGCGAGTCGATATCCACTGCACCACAACGCACATCCACGCAAAGAAGGTAAGTAAGGAGTATTCTTCAGTGCATAATAAAAGAAAGGACATTTATTTTATTTTATTTTTAACCACGAAATTATTGAGACGTCTCTTAAGCAAGGAACTTGTGCTCATAAATGCAACTATGGCTAGGATTTTGAGAAGTTTAGGAACCCTAACATACAGGTCATCGTCGACTTACAACTTTACAACCACGACCACAAATTGATATATCTGTCTGTCTGTCTGGCTACGACTGTTCGGCGTCTGACAGCGTGCGTGTTTCCCAACCTGGTGTACAATTTCTACCACCGCTACACGCAGTGTGGCATCCCCTCACTCGCCTCAAACTCAGTCCTGGAGCAGCCTCGGTACAAAAGACTTTCCCCAAAAGAAAAATTTCTTTGTCTACTTCTCAACATGGCGAGAAGGAAAGTCCTGGACATAGAAATGATGCTTATTAAACAGTACGAAAGTGAATAGGCAACCTTTTCTGATCCGTAGGCTGTATAAGACTTGGTTCATCATAAGGTTATTGCTCTCGGCAAAAAAGTGATTGTGATTAAATAATCAAGTACCAGTGATTAATCAGATGTTTTTTATTTGCATGCATTTTATAAAACATTTTGTTTTGTACCTGTCTTTTTGTTTTTTCTGTTTAGCATATATTAAGTCATGTAGGACGCAATGTTTGACTTAAACCTGACGAACATAAAAATAAAAACAAAACTATGTGTAAAGAGATGATACAAATTGTATCAAACGTAAGAAACAGTAAAAAGTATTTAAAAATATAATAATGCTTAAAGAGACGACTACTGATTGAGGACACGGAAAGGAAACTACAAGACCCCCTACAGAAGGTAGCCGAAGAGAGACAAAAAGGGACTACAAATAAACTTCGAAAAAACCGAATGCATAGTCATCAGCAAAGAAAAAACAACAACCCAAAATGCCAAATACAGGTGGGGGATATTAAAATCAAGCAGGTACACAAATTTAAATACCTTGGAAGTGTTCTAACAAAAAATGGAAAAGGCGACACAGAGATCCAAAGGCGAATTGGCGTGGCCAAGGAAGCATTCCAAAAGCTGAGTAAAGTATTAAAACACAGGCAACTTTCACTAGAAACAAAGAGAGTACTAGATTGCTTAGTGATGTCAGTTCTTCAATATGGCAGTGAATGTTGGACAATATCAACAAAGATGAAGAAAAAACTTGAAGCAGCTGAAATGTAACTTCTACAGAAAGGTGCTGCGAATATCATGGATCGAGCATGTGAGCAATGATGAAGTTTTGAAAGGGATAGAAACAAAAAGAAATTAATATTGAGCATCAGGAAGAGACAACTGAAGTTCCTGGGACATGCAGTGAGGAAGGAGGGCTTGGAGAACCTGATACTAACAAGTCAGATAGAGGGAAAAAGAGATAGAGGAAAGCAGCGAATAACATATCTGAAGAGCCCTTAGCAGGTGGATGACTGAACGGGGGCTGCGAGATGTTACAGGAGAAAACGTGCTAAGAGCCACCAGGGATAGGGTGACGTAGCAGCCCATGATCGCCTACGTTCTGAAAGTACAAGGCACATAGAAGAAATGCTTAAAGAAAGATAAAAAGATTTCAATATTAGCGATTTTACAGGCATATTATTTATTAGCAATATATTTTTTAGAAAAGAAGAATTTTAGTACATTAAGCATTTAGTGAAAGTTATTTTAACCATTTTTTGTTTAGTTTGATTTGTTTTACGGCATATCAACCTTAATGGATTATTTAATGAGGAAAAGATTTTTTCAATAGATTTGTATGGATAGATTATATGTTCTTTGAAAGAAATAAGTTTGTGGATCAGCTTTCTTTAACATACTTTTGAAAAGTATTTTTTGTTGAGTCAGATGTATGCATTTTTTTCCAAAAATGTATTGCTGGTAATAACCTGGATGTAAGAGACCCTGATATAAGAGAAACTCGGGTATAAGAGATATTTTCTTTGGTCCAAAATTACAGCGTGTGGTAATGTATATAAAATAGACGAAACCCGGATATAAAAGAACTTTTATCCGGCCCCGACAACTCTCTTATATCAGGGTTACACTGTATTTTTTTCTTCAAAAATGTATTCCTGGAACTTTTACTATAAAAGTCTATTTTTATACATTCATAGTGTTTTGACCGCAGTTTAGGGGTTAACTATTTGTACATAACTGGGACTCTAACAGGTACAACGATCCCGGATCGAGGTGGACCTGGAACAAACAGCAATTAAGAGGTGGGTCCATGCTCCTCACAACCTCTAAATCAGAGTCCTTGCTACCGGATGTAGTTTATCGTCATACCCAGGACAATTTAGTTATTTTTCAAGGTGCAACATCTTTACCTTCAGTAAATACATAATAGCTTCAAATAAATTTACGGGTACCCGTGAACACTAGTACATACAGAAATAGCAAAAAAAAAACATAAAACTGCCATACGTGTTACACGCTTCGGTGATCATGTCTCGAAAGAGACATGACTGACTAAGCAGAAGATTTTCCCGCAGCAGATTGCCATTAATTTTTTGCGGTAGACTGATTGCCAACCAAGGCTATAGAACCCAATCTGTCCTGCTACTTAAAGAGAGAAAAGAGACGGTTTCATATCTTTACCAGGGGTATTTGCGCCTAAGTGAATGCAATGAATCCAACTGGAATGCGAACTCGGCTCTCCGATTTCTCATTCCGAGCTCATATTCGCTACACCACAACATGGTACTTTTTGGTAAATGAAGTCACTTATCACAGATGCAGCAAAGCAAATTCTAATACCTGAATATCAACAAAAACACACACAAAGCTAGCAGCAATACACCAGTCAAAACAAATATTTCTGTAAAATCTGGTATTTCTTAATTTTCCAGGGTGAAGTTTTCAGGGATATTTTTTTTATTGATTTAATGTTTGCTCACTTCTAGGGGTCCTCGTTTCAGAGCTAAGCTCTATACACGCACTGATTTCTGCTGAACCCCACCTTTTTCATGGTCTTCATATCCTTCTTTTACATGATACTGCTGTTTTGGATACAGGGTAATTTTTGTGCATTTTAAAAAGAAAACCCACTCCCAATAACCCGACAAATACGATACATAAGATTTTGTAGGGTCAGCATCTATTATCTGTTTCGGCATTCACCCTGGTTGGGTTGAGCCAGCTTCCTCCCAAGCGATGGAGAAAGATTCGTTGGGATTTGTTTAAGGGCAGGGTCCCAAGTCAGCGTCTATTGGCTTCAAGAGACCATGGATCTGCACTCAAAAAAGTGATGCATTAGCTGCTGATGGTAGTGAAGCATCTGTTATGGCTGTACAGACCCACATGGGAGTGATAGTCTTCATTGCAAGCAATTCATGTGAAGATGCTCTCCCCCAATGTCACTGCGTTGTTTTCTTTTCCTTGAGCACATTTCTCTCTGGCAACAAGACTCCGGTTCTTAAATCAACTGGTATCAGTGAATACTAGAACATATGGTAATAGGCAAAAAAAAAAAAAAAAGAAAAGAAAAAACAACTTAAATATAGTACTTTCATTATTTACATTATTCGGACTATTGTCCTCATCTTTGTTGCTATTTGTACGATGTTTCGGCCGTTGTACGCTCCGGCTTTCTTCAGATGTTAAGAATTTCGAACCGAACCCTTTATTACAGTCACTGGGGTATATCATTCTCATCCCTTGCGTAGAGCCTTTTTTGGTAGTCATATCTCCCTCTAATCCTCTAAGTTACTTGTTCACCACTGCTGTAGTTGTGACTTGACCCAGAAGAGTTGTGAGTTCAATACCAGGCTACAGGAGTGATGAACAAGTAACTTAAAGGGTTAGAGGGAGATAACCCATGACTACCAACAATACAGGTTTGAAGAAAAAATCATTACCATAAAATATTTTTGAAGGAAAAAAATTATTTTCAGCAAAATATATTTAATACAAAACTAGAAAACATTTTCAGTTTTCTAAAATAAAAAAACAAATAAATTTCATTAAAATCTTACTAAATCAACCTTCTAACTATAACCGAACGTTAAAACATACCTTAAGACCGCACCTTTTTGTTGAAAAAAAATATTCAAAAGTTCTACAATATAATTGTATCGAACACTATTTAATACAAATGTGTACTGGTCTAACCACATTAGGACCAAAAACTAAGTATTAAACAATCAATGTATGCATACATATATATATATATATATATATATATATATATATATATATTAGTAATAGTAAGAACTAATAGAATAACAGTCCGCAGTTCGTAACATTTACCTTTTAAAAAGTGCTCAATACATAGTAGTACAATATATCTAGTAATATTTTTATTATTGTTGGTATTTATAATAAAAACATTTTCCAACGCTACACAAGAGCTGTCGTGTTTCGGAACTATCAATATGACCTTATCAGACGATTTACGGCTTGCAAAAGTTAGGGAAAGTTATATATATATATAAATTTAAAATTCAAATATTACCTTATCTAGACAATTGAGTGTGGGAGTAAATGGACTTCTAGTGCGTTAGACTCCATATATACCCACTTAATTAAATGTCTGGATAAGGTAATGTTTGATTTAAGCTTTAAAGTATTACCTCTTTTTACAAAGTTTTCTAACTTGGTAACAGTCTCATAAAGTTAGAATAATGCATCTCTTACTATTATTGCAAAGAAAAAATAGACATGTTCAAAGAAATGGTTACAATAAACAGGAAAACACTTTTTTAAAATTCATAGCAAATTCTCTTTTGTTTTACTGATGACTCATAAAAGACTAAAATTTCAACTCACAGCATAAAACAGCCTGCACTCTCATATATATATATATATCAGATTAAATGAATTGAAAACATTATGTCTGCTTATTTTTATTAAATCAGTTCATATTTACTTTCGCGTCTTATAATTGAAAGATGCCAGAAATGAGCTGTAGCTTTGACAGGTGTTATCATTAATTTCTCAATGAACCCAAGTACTTTCAGTCACTATCCGAAATCATCTTCATCTTCTTGTGGGTAATGGTAACAAATAATAACCACAAAACTGTTACTAAAAATTACTGCAAATTTTTTCTGCTTCAAATTAAATTACCTACGTAGATAGAAAGATAGATAGATGACACGTTGAGTTTTTAAAATATCTATATATATATATATATATGTAAACATGTTACGGAAATTAACGAATTTTAACGAAACTTGGTTATAACAATTTGTAATGAATTATTTTGAACATTTTTACCGATACTCGTATTTAAGTAGATATTCTGTTTTTAATTAAACAGTATTTTTATATTTATATCTACCAGCCTGATTTTTTTTACGATGAAAAATATCGTAAAAAAAATCAGGCCGGTAGATATAAATATAAAATACTGTTTAATTAAAAACAGAATATCTACTTAAATACGAGTATCGGTAAAAATAATGTTCAAAATAATTCATTATATATATATATATATATATTGGAAATGAGTTTACCAAATAAAAAATATTCAAAAGTTCTATAATATAAATGCATTGAACACTTTTTAATACAACTGTGTATTGTTCTAATTTAATTATGAAAAAAAAAACTAATTATATATATATATATATATATATATATATATATATATATATATCTATATACACTTAGATAGATAAAAACAGACTAAGAAAGAAAGAAAAGATAGATAGATAAGAACAGTTCGAGATCATATTAAAAAAAGATAGCTTAATAAATAAATTACGAACAGTAATTTTAGCACCACTCAAATGTCATCATATTCATTTCAGTTACGCAGACAGAAGTTTAATAATTTCTAATATCCTATCATTGCAGAAGTCATAAATATATCGACGCTTCTATCGATTCCCGCGTTTCCCTGTTCGGCATTTGATTTCAGCTGAGCATGTAATTAAGGTGGTCAATTTCTTTTCCATCAGTTCCTACATTTTTTTTAATTTAGCGTATTTAAATCATCAGTTATTTATACCTCTTGTTTACAGCAAAACTTACGAGTGGCTATTTATATCAGTTACTTTTTAGAGCGAGAACTCAAACGCAAAAAAAAAACCCGCAATGCGCATCGGTTGTAAACTGTTGAAAATAGCCTTACTCTTAAATAATGCCAACCGGGTTCAAATCATATTTCTCTGAGGCCAGGTGATAATATTCTTGTCATATCACCATTTCATAGGTTTCTCGATGTTTCTTTTGACGAGATTAGCACAGAACTTTATCAGAAGCCTATGAAATAATCTTAACTCCTTCTGGATTAACATTTCTTCTTCTTCTTCTTTTTTTTTTCTTCTTCTTCTTCTTCTTCTTCTTCTATGTGCCGTGTACCTTCCGGGCGTAGGCGACCATGACCTTCCATATCTCCCTATCCCTAATAACTCTGAGCACGCATTCTCCTGTTACCCCGCCCAACCCCCTCTCCCATCCATGTGCCCATCAAGTATGTTACGCGTTACTTTACCCTGTCTCTCTTTCCCTCTATCTGACCTGTGAGTATCATGTTCTCTAAGTCCTCTTTCTTCATTATATATCCCAGGAACTCCAATTTTTTTTCCCTGATGTTAAGTATTAGTTTCCTTTTCGTTTTCACTCTCTGCAAAAAGTCATCCTTGGTTACATCTTCAGTCCATTATATCCTCAGTATCCTTCTGTATAAACACGTTTCGGTTGCTTCAAGTTTCTCCATCTTTGATGAGATTGTCCAGTATTCACTGCCATACTGAAGATCCGACATCACATAATAATCTCGTACTCTCTTTGTTTCTAGCAAATTTTTTCTCTCTCTTAATACTCTACTTAGATTCTGGAATGCATCTTTGGCCATGCCAATTCACCTTCGGATCTCAGTGTCGCACTTTCTGTCTCTTCTGCTTCTTAGGTATTTTAATTTCTGTACATGCTTGATTTTAGCATCAAGTTTAGTATCAGATTTCTAGTATCAGTTTAGTAGTTTATAATGTAGTCCTTGCTATCCGCTTTCTTCAGCTATCTGTTGCGGAAGGTCCTGCAGGTCATCGTTCAGCATTCTAGGCCATATAGGAGCGCTGATATTACGTAGTTCAATAGTTTTCTTTGATTCTAACGAAAGGTTCTTCTATGTGTCATGTCCCTTCAGAACGTAGGCGATCATGGCTTTCCACGTTTTCCAATCCCTGGTGGTTCTTAGCACGCTTTTTCCTGTTACCCCACCCAAGCCCCGTTCTGCCATTCACCTGCTCAGGTCCATCAAATATGTTATCCACTGCTTTCCCCTATCTCTCTGTCCCTCTGACTTGTGAGTATCAGATTTTCCAAGCCCTCCTTTTTCATTACATGTCCCAAGAATTTCAGCTGTCTTCTCCCGATGCTCAGTATTAATTTCCTTTTTGTTTCCATCTTTTCTAAAACCTCATCATTGGACATGCTCGATCCATGACATTCGCAGCATCTTTCTGTAGAACCACATTTTACTTGCTTTTTTCCTTCATCTTTGATGATATTGTCCAGCATTCACTGCCATATTGAAGGAAATAATAATGTTTCTTAATATAGCCAATGATGATGATAAAAAATAAATCGATTTATTGAGAAAATGCCGCAGAAAGAGATAGCGTTTATATTTTTCTGTTTTCTCGAATATTTTTAGAGAGTTATACTTCAGAATAGAGATATAAAATATTTTGACCTTGTGTCTGACATTAATGAATTTTATAAAGCTCTTAGAAAAAAAAAACAGAATAAAACGTGCGGGCGGTGTAATGTTTAGCAGCTTGGCTCAAGAAACTGGCGAGCTGAGTTAGAACTCACTTACGCGCGACTCAGGGTTAGGAAAGGTATGAATCCATCCGTTTCCCTACTCAGCTACATGCTGAATATCAAGAGACAAAGTTCTTTAGCCTTGGTTGTCATCCAGTCTATGAGATGACAATGTTAGCGTAGGAAGACGTGGTGGCCTCTGAGAAGAAAACCCCCGACAGATAACCAATCTTCCCTCAGAGTACTGAGATTAAGAGTGTGGCCAATTAACTCACCTGGTGAATAATTCTATTACAGAAAATTCACTAGAGGTTTTATATCCCACTAGATAAATAGATCGAGAGAAAGTGACAGATATGTAAATTCTCATCATTTTATATTTTTAATTTATTTGCGTTATGTTTTTTTTTTAGTCGACTGCACAGTATAGTAGGGCCAGTTGGGCACCTTCCGCGAGGAAAAAAGCACCATGCTACAATTCAAATTTCAGAATGTTTAGGTGTAAATCTGAGAGCAGTGCAGAGGATTCGGAAAGAGTTAGAGGAATCTAATGGTGATTACGGAAGTACGGCGGCTCAGAAAACTCACTCTGATCCTTCTAATGTGAAAAGAACTCTTGAATTTGTTGATGAGGACCCTAAACTCGACACGGAGCCATACATCAAGTGGCTTGAATAGGTAGTGCTGTCCTGTGTCAAGGGATAGCTTTTAGAAGACCTAATGCCTGGTAACAGGACTCTGCACCATGTCGGACAATCAAGAGAACCAAAACTCACGCCTCTCAGACAAGTTCTGTAACCACATCATCCCTTACATCTGTTTGTCGGATTATCAAGGCAAAGAAACAAACTGGGTCCATCAGTCCAAAGTGTAAAAGAAAATGCGATCGAAAAAGAAAAACAACGTTAAAAGACAACGTATACGTAGACGAAAGTGTGAAAGTTCCTAGGAAGACATTACTCGTTTTGTTTCAATTAATTTGCAAAAGACAGGAACTGACTGTGTTAGATAGATAGATGGATGGATAGATAAATAGAATGAATAAGTGAAAAATACTCTCTTTGATATACACAATATATTACGTGGTGTCCAACTTGGCAGTAATCTTTGCTATTTCTTGATAACCGGTCAAGCTTGAATAAAATAGCGTCAAAACTTGGCGCGGTTTCTTTAATTTTCTATGGTCTGTCTTTGTAATTCGTCCAACAATGTGTCTTGTCTGAAGTTTTATTCATTCGCTGGAGATATACATGTATTTTGTTTTCATGAACATATACTAACTATCTTTTTGACACAAACATATAGATAAAAAGCATTGTATGCAAGCAAGGCAGGATAAAAGAATCTAGGAGGCGAAAAGATGGTGTTTAAATGAATCACGAAAGGTGGTTACTAAACATATATCACGATCATGAGTCCTGGAACCGATTAGGATACAAGCAGTGGGTCGTCCTGGGTATGACGTTAAATGACGTTTTTTACAGGACCACCCTGACCGCGGTGGTAGCACGTACTAGGGTCCAAACTAAGGGCAAATAGTAACCTCGAAACTAGAGTCAAAACTCTATGAAAATATAAAATATGAATATATTTTGAAACAATATTACTAGCAATATTTTATATAAAATTAATAATTTTCAGCAAGCCATAAATAAGTACAGCAATACAATTTCATATAAAAAGAAAATATTACCAGCAATATCAATTTTTTTTTGTTATATATATAATATATATGACGATCTAGGCGTGATATGTTTTGGGTTGATTTTCCCTGTCACTCTTGTCTTGAATATGCCCTATGAGCATTAAATTTTCTGTGCCTTCTTTCCTCATTATGCGCCCAGAAAATTTCATCTGACTAGGTATTTTTTTAGCAAAAAAACAAACAAAAAAACAACCTATCCCAATGAAGGGTAATAAACTGAAATAGATAGATAGATAGATAGATAGATGTGAACAGACTAAGATAGATAGATAGATAGATAGATAGATAGATATCAGTCAGATGTACTTAGGTTATAGTCTAAAACGCATTTCAATTCTGATCTTATATTTTCAATCAAAACACGTTCTGTGCAATTGATGGAGATGAATGAAGTTAAGGGTATTGATAAGAAAAAATTAATTTTATTCGCAAAACTATTGCTTCTCTTTTAATTTGTTTACAGGCAATAATTCATCTGCATAGATAGATAGATAGATAGATGTCAACAGACTGAAAAAGATATGAATAGACTGACAGATAGTTAAGAACACATCGGGATAGACAGATAGATGGATGGATCAACAGACTGAGATAGATAGTTAAGAACATATCCGGATAGATAGATAGATAGATAGATAGATAGATAGATAGATAGATAGATGTCAACAGACTGAAAAAGATATGAATAGACTGACATAGATAGTTAAGAACATATCCGGATAGATAGATAGATGGATGGATCAACAGACTGAGATAGATAGTTAAGAACATATCCGGATAGATAGATAGATGTCAACAGACTGAAAAAGATATGAATAGACTGACATAGATAGTTAAGAACACATCGGGATAGGCAGATAGATGGATGGATCAACAGACTGAGATAGATAGTTAAGAACATATCCGGATAGATAGATAGATAGATAGATAGATAGATATAATTGGGCAGATTGCCATCATAAGATTTAAATCGGCCAAATAACAAAGTATTCAATAAGTGTTAAGGCCTAAGTAAAATTTACATGCACCTATAAATCCGGACAATGTGTATCCATTTTAGAACCCATTTATTTTATCAATGCCGCATTTTTACATTTTGTATCATTGAATGATTTCGATTTGTCTCGGCGCAATTATTGGCGCCCTTCCCTTCGGGCGTATTTCATTATTTTTGTGCGTTTGTCTAAGCTAAACATAGCGTTTGTTTAATTGCATTAGCCTTTTTTTCTTGTCATTCTGCGTTATAATTTGATCATTATTACAATACGCGCCGTTATCCTCAATATCTATAGTAATAGTTGTACTGAGTTGCTGGTCTATAAACTGTGTCAAAGAAAATTACTGTATCTCGTCGAACCAGCAGATAGATCGAGCTATTAGTTTCTTCTTCTTCTATGTGTCCTATCCCTTCAGGACGTAGGCGATCATGGCTTTCCATATCTCCCTATCCCTGGTGGCTCTTAATATGTATTCTCCTGTTACTTCACGCAACCCTCGTGCCGTCATCCACCTGATCAGGCCCTGCAAATACGTTATCCGCTGCCTTCCTCTGTTTCTTTTTCCTTCTCTCTGGCCTCTCGGTATCAGGTTCTCCAAGCCCTCCTTCCTCATTGCATGTCCCAGGAACTTCAGTTGTCTCTTCCTGATGCTCACTATTAGTTTTCTTTTCAATGCCATTCTTTCCAAAACCTCATCATTGCTCTCACGATATCCGCAGCATCCTTCTGTAAAACCACATTTCCGCTGCTTCAAGTTTTTTCCCCATCTTTGATGATATTGTCCAGCATTCACTGCCATATTGAAGAACTAACATCACATAGTAATCTAGTATTTTCTTCTTTGTTTCTAACGAAATTGTCCTGTGTCTTAGTACTTTACTCAGCTTCTGGAACGCGTCCTTCGTCATGCCAATTCGCCTTCGGATCTCTGTGTCACACTTTCCATCTTCTGTTATAATACTTCCTAGTTTGAGGATGTCAAAGTGGGTAATTGTCTTTGACTCGCATATAGGTCGCGCCATAATCTGGCGAGTTACATGGCCTTTTTTAAGTAACATTTTTAAAATATTATCAACAATTTAGTTTTATTTTAAAACTTTGCTCATATATAATAAAGCATAAGAAAAGTGTTTATTCATTAAGATATAGTTATGAAACTTCATCAGGATTGAAAGCTCAAAGTTCTTTTTCGTCATCATTATCAAACAATCTTTTTGTTTGTTTATCAGTTACGGTGTAGTCATCAGTGGCGATGTCATTATTCAGTTTATCATCAGTTATGGTATGTTCATCTCTCTCCTCATTCTCTCTTTTTTCGTGCTTAAACCAACCAAGTCCGCATACATCATGTCTTCAGTGCCATCCGGTAATCACTTCAGTCCTAAAATCACTTGAAAATGATAGTCTTTCGTCGTAAATCAGATAATAAATGGTAAATATCAGCAGTGCAGGTCGAGCACGTTTATTCGATGTGTGATGCGATACTGTTGGAGAAGAGACGATTGCGTAAAATGGAAATGACGGAGAAAAATTAATTTTCTCCCTTGCTCTTACTTCTGCTCGATCCTAGGGTTCTCGCCTAAATGATTCATACGCCACAGTCTATTTCAGATTATCTATGATGTTGGGTGGTTAGGTCGCACCCCTTATTTTATCAGTTTTGGTAATAAAAAAAAGTGCGATCTATATACGGTAAATTGATTGATAATTTCACTGTGTCGTCTTTTTACACATTTTTTTTATCATTTCACCAGAAACAAGGCGATAAATCCAATAAGATTCAAAGAAATATTAGCAGTTAAAGACAATAAGAGGACTTTAGCGAGGAGAAAGAACAAGTTTCATGAAGACAGAAGACTGCGATTGACGTTTCATTTAAACTTTTAAAGAGTGTAGTTAGCAAGAAATCGGAAGTTTGGTCCGTTCTATATCATCTCTAGGTACACATGCTACTAGATAAAATGATATCAACAAAAAGGACTATTTCTTTTTCTTATTCATTTTATTAGGAGTAAGTGGTGGCAGTTTGGATTTTACGAGGAAGCGGAAGAAATGATGTGACAAGAACGCATGTCACACATTGACTCAGCGTCCTTCCGTGGTGGTTTTTGCCGGGGTCTCTAACCTGGGGGGTGGTATGCTTCAAAATTTTTGCGCCCCTCTGTTGAATTCGAGTCATTTTAACTTACATTCAATACCCAGAGAAAGGCAATCCATCACTGTCAGAGTACCACGCCCACGTGACACTCTGGCCAATTGATGACTATTCCGACCCTGGTCTTCGTATTTTGTAAACAAGTTCTTCAGTCGTGAAATGTGAGAAATCGAAATGATACCAAATAATTGCCTATATTTCTAAGATTAGATAGTATTTACAGTATTTACATTATTCTGACTATTGTCCTCATTTTTGTTGCCATTTGTACGCTCCGGCCTTCTTCAGGAGCCAGGAATTTCGAACCGAACACTTTCCTACAATCACGGGTTATATCTTGCGTAATAATGCCTCGATCCGAAGTCATGAGTTATCTCCCTCTAACCCTGTAAGTTACTTGTTCACCACTTGTAGAAATTCACATAACGAATCTTCCTAAGTCAGGTAATTTTCTTAAAATAATGTGTATATGTATGTGAATGTATAAATGATATATAATTATATATTTTATAAGTATATATGTGTATTGTATAAAAGTATATACGAGGGTCATTCAATAAATCAGGTGAATTTTTCAGTATAAAGACTTCTAATACGGATAGAAGCTTACTTTTTTTTATTTTTCAACGTAGTCTTTTAGCAGCGTATATGTGTGTGTATATATGTGCGTATGTATTTATATAATATATATGAATTTAGTTGTGTGTGTATAAATATATGTGTGTTTTTGTGTGTGTATGTGAATGAATATATATATATATATGAGTTGGTGTGCCTATGTAGGTATATTTCTTGTTTTTATATAAATGTATGTGTGTGTATTCGTATAAACATATGTATATAAATATACATGTATGTACATTTTATAAGTATGTATATTTGTATAAATGTTGGATTGTGGGTAAATGTGTAGATAAGTATAGATCTATATATATATATATATATATATATATATATGTGTGTGTGTATTTGTATATGTATTTGTATATATATATATATATATATATATATATATATATATAATGTATAGATATGTATGCGTATATGAATATTTGTTGTGTGTCTACGTGTGTGTATGTATATTTTATTTTGTATTATATATTAATTGCCCATTTCTCATTTTGACTAATTATAATATTATCCAAATTTTATTTTTATTTTACTTCTGCTAGTAAATTTTATACACTCTACAATAGTGAAACCCTATTATTATTATTATTTTAAACCAAATTTTTTCTAAAAAAATCTTTTCTTAAATTTTTAACAGAGATATATAATATATTGTCTCTATTCTTTCCTCCTGTTACCTTTCCTTTTTCTTTTCTTTTAAATATATTTACCTTTTCCTTTCCTTTCTCTCTTTGAAGTCATGTCATCTCGGCTACTAAAAATTCTTTCATGTCTCTTGTCTTCGTTTACTTCCCCTTGTCTACCCCATTTGCCCTTTCTTTATTCTTTACCCCACCACTTCTTTTACTTTCACCTACCACTTTTTTACTCTTTATTCCTTAATACAGACAGTTTTTTTTTCTAATATCGTGTCATGAATCTCTGTCTCTGCCCCTTTTTTATGTATGGACGGCAAATTTTAAAATATTTTCATTCTTCCTTAATCCCCACTTCCCGTTTATTTTTTTTTTTTTTTAACATCCTGTGTATAGATATGTTTTTGGGCTCCTTCCGATATATGAATTTTTATAACATACTTGAAT
Source organism: Ascarosepion bandense (assembly GCA_037127315.1). Lineage (NCBI taxonomy): Eukaryota > Metazoa > Mollusca > Cephalopoda > Sepiida > Sepiidae > Ascarosepion > Ascarosepion bandense. The sequence goes on from JBBBDQ010000707.1 coordinate 1,918,030, forward strand.
TCATAATTTTTGGTTTTGAATCTTTGCTTACATAGCTATTCAACGAAATGTAATTTTTGGAATTTATAGGTATCATATACTTATTTGGCTGTGTAAAATAGATAATACTATTTACATCGAGCCCTCCACCTGGATCATTTTTAATATTGATAAAATTAATATTAAAAGGATCTAGTTTGGGGGATTTTACCTATATACACATCTCTTTTTTTTTTTTTTTTTTTTTTTTTTTTTTTTTAAATATATTAAACTAAAATAGTCTGTTAATCTTTTGAAATGATTTGTGAGCGTTTTTGTGGTTGCCAACACTGTTTGTTTATAGATACGTAATTTAGAATAAAGCTCAATTCATCTTTTTGCTTTGATAGAGTCCATCACAGGACGAAACGCGTAGGCGATTTAAAATACAGTTTCCTCTTGTCTTTATTGTATTTAACCTTATATATTTATATATATATATATATATATATATATATATATATACACACATCTTTCCTGTCATACTTATGGAGAGAGACAGCGAGGTAGCGTCGGCTCAGTTCATTCTTTTTGCTACCATTTATCAAGTTGTTTTCTTTTTAACTGTGTCTTGTCCTTGTTTTGTTTTTTGTTTTTTGTTTTTTTTTTTTTGTTTTTTTGGCAATAATTGTGTCGTTGAGTAGTGAAGAATTCTCTCTATTGTAATAAAAAACCGTTATATAATTTCCTTCTGTCACACTCAGGGGGTGGGGATAACGGGTGACGAAACACCTATTAATACTATCAAATATTTTTCAGTCATTTGTTTTTACTGCAGAGGTACACTAGTATAGATATAATATAAAAGCAGGTGGTCTTCTGTAGGTCTAATTATTTTTCCCTGGACAAAATTATGTTATCTCAAGATTATTTGTTAACTAACGATTGCATATTTGTCAACAAAAAGGACATCCCAACGAGCAAATTAGGAACTGGAAATAACCAAATTCAAATATGCACAATAATTTAAATATCTGAGAATTGTTTTAACAGAGGGTGGAAAGCGCGGCACTAAAATCAGCAGTTACACTGGAATAGCAAAAGGTGCCTTCAAAAAGCTAAGCAAAGTATTAAGAAACAGAAAGATGCCGTCTGATACAAAGAAAAAAGTATTAAATTGTTATCTAATGTCAGACCCCCTATATGGAAGTGAATGCTTGACAATCTCTTCGCAGATGAAGAAGTCACTTGAAGTAACTGAAATGCGGTTCTACATAAGGTATGCTGGAAATACCATAGACAGAAATTGTGAGCAACGACGAAGCTTTAGAGAAAATGGAAACAAAAAGGACATTTATACTTAACATCAGAAAGAAAGGAAAAAGGGCTTGGAAAAACTGACACTCACATGACAGGCTGGAGGCAAGAGAGGCAAAGGTAAACAACGCATATCCAGCCTATCGAGCTTGAGTAAACGAATGGCAGAACAAGGTTTAGGAGAGACAGCAACAAATAGAACTACAAAAGATATGAAATTGTGGAGAGCTATGATCACCTACGTCCTGAAGGGACATAGAACATAGAAGAACATTGAGATGGCGGAAATAGATGGCGGTAAATAGATGGCGGAACAGTGTTTAGGAGAAATAACAAAAAGGCAAAATATATTAAGAGCTACAAAAGATAGGAAATTGTGGAGAACCATGATCGCCTACGTCCTGAAGGAACAGTAAATATTAGAAGAATGAACTTGAGTAAATGAATGGCAGAACAAGGTTTAGGAGAGATAACAAAAAAACAGAGCTACAAAAGACAGGAAATTGTGGAGAGCCATGATCGCTTACTTCCTGAAGGGACACAGCACGTAAAAGAAGTACAGTGAGCTTGAGTAAATGGATAACGGAAGAAGGTTTAGGAGGGATAACAAAAAGGCAAAATATATTAAGCACTACAAAATACAGGAAATTGTGGAGAGCCATGATCGCCTATATCTTCAAGGGACATGGTACATAGGAGAATGAGCTTGGATAAATAGATGGCGGAACAAGGTTTAAGAAACATAACAAAAGGGCAAAATGTATTAAGCGCTACAAAATACAGGAAATTGTGGAGAGCCACGATCGCGTCCGCTCTGAAGGGACACAAAGCACAGAAGAAGTACAGTGAGCTTGGGTAAATGGATGGGGGAACAAGGTTCAGAAGAGATAAGAAAAAGGCAAAATTTATTAAAAGCTGCAAAGGTCAGGAAAATGAGTCATGAGAAGAAAAGCAACGACAACAACAAAACGATTATGGAATTTTTCCAAACATATAATCTTCTTTATTCTAAATTTGCTTAATACAATACACATTGGATTCAATTTTTCCGTTTCAACACTGTCATCGTTCTCTTATGATGAAAACACAAATATAGATGAAAAATATAAGAAAACCGTATGAGATATGGGGAAAAGTAAATAATACTATCAATTTATATGAATAAAGACAAAACCTTAGAAAATTTTAAATCCTATTTTAGCGATCAAATACACAATTTAGTTGAAAGATGGCGTGAGATTCTATATGACAGAAAATACTTTACAAGCTGATAATTGATTTTATGAATTGATAGGAATTAAAGCTTTTGCAAAACAAAATACTGAAACATTTGAATCAATCTTATATTCCTCCAAGTTTTCAATCGAAAATATTATATAACAGGCCTTCTCAAACGTTTCCCGTAACCGTTTGTGAAAGAAGTACTTTTCCTTTGCTCGCCAAAAAAATAATTACTCGAATTTCTTACAGTGAATTTTTCTACTCTTTCAAAACTTCCAGTTTCAAATTGAAACGCTTTCAACTGAATCAAGAATAGGGAGAAAATAAACACAACCATTTGTCTGCAAGACAAGAAGAAATGAAATTAAAGTAACGCATAAGGTTAGAGAGGACCGATAAATCATTTTAAACTCCAATTTCGATGCAGGTTTCGTTTTGCTGCACGTATGAGAAGGTGTTATATCGTTCGATTTTTAAAATGTAACAAAAACCAATATTTCTTGCCTACAAAACACCAAGTGACGTCAACAAAATTTAAAAAGATCATAGCTGTCAGAACGAGTGATAAAAACAAGTGGATATTTTGTGTACAGTGCTAGATTATTATTATCAAAGGTGTTCTTTGGCAGAATTTTTAATGATAAATACGACACATAAATATTACTTGTAGAAGGGAAGTTGGAACCCGTTTAAAAACAGAATTTTCATCAAAAATTAATTAAAATGTAAGTGGGGTTTAAACGTAAAGTTCCGCAAGAGCAATAAAATGGAAAAAAATGTATGTTTGTATGTATGTTTGTATGTTTGTATGTATGTTTGTATGTTTGTATGTATGTTTGTATGTATGTATGTATGTATGTACGTTTGTATGTAAGTATGTATGTCTGTCTGTATGTCTGTCTGTCTGTATGTCTGTATGTCTGTCTGTCTGTATGTCTGTCTGTCTGTATGTCTGTCTGTCTGTATGTATGTTTGTCTGTATGTATGTTTGTCTGTATGTATGAATGAAAAAGAAGTGATAGAATAAAAACCTGCTGTTCATGCATTTACTTTTATAAAGAGTGCTCAATACAGATTAGAACTTAATATTGTAATTTTGTTATCACAATCGTTTATAAAAGCATTTTATTACTACACAAAAAATTGTATGTTTCAAAACAATATTGTTCTTTCTCAGGTAATATTTTAAAAACAAATGGCGGAAATGATTTCTTTTAGAAAATATAAGATGAATTCATGGTTATTCAGAAAATAAAGAAGGGGTGGTTGGAGGAAAATGAAACATTATTATTTTATGTGTCATTATTACTCAGTGATATTATGCTTTTATAAGCCATTGTAATAACAACAGAGAGGCGGGAAATAGGTCTTGATGTCTTTATAAGTTGTACTTTATTTAAAAATGCAGAGGAGTGTTTTTAGACTTTCTATTTTTCATTCCCTTCCTTCGATTTCATGTAAGTTCTGTTTGGTCTGTTATTTTACATTTTGTTAAGACCCTCGAATTGAATAGCAAGAGCACCTGACCAGATATAACATGATTCAATGCACAGACCAATGGTAGATTTATAAATGTGCAAGATGGATTCTGACGGAAACAAACTTTCCGGCTTAAAAGTATCAACAACACCCAATCTAATGCCATTTCATTTTGCGTTTATTCTCTTACTAGATTTTTTGTCATTGTTCAAGTTAACATTTTTTGGTCAAGATTTACAAATTCTACGTTACGTTCAATTTTGCAAACCAGTCGATGAAATTTGAATTAGCTGATTTGTTTTGGAAAATATTTCGACGAAAACTCTACTTCGCGGTTAAATAATTTCTTTCATTTAATGTTATAGGACTTCATGGTAATATTTTTTATGAAAATTTGTTTTTTTAACAGCGAAAAATAAATTCTTAGTATTTCTTACTCTTCAGCTTGCAACATAAAACTGGCCATGCATAAATATTTGTTTTTGGAGCCAAATTTCAAGCCTTTTGCGTGTGATTTGTTTATAGTTCTTGCAAACGCAGGACGAACTGGAAACTGGATTCTTGTATTTATAAAAACATAAAGAAAAGATATGAAAAAAAAAAACAATATTGCTTTTTTATTAAATAACTATTTGTTATTTTAATCACTAAATTGTTCTTAAAATAATGGGAGTCTTTTTGTATGTTAAATAATAAAATTTTAATTTTTGTTAAAAGAAACAAATAAATTAATGAAAAGTTATTGTACCCAAAATACCCTAGTAAAACCAACTGTACTTTGTACCTGTTTGCACTTCTCTAGCTTCGACTGGTCAGTGTGTGGCTATTTTAGAGGGCTTGATAGATTGACACGCGGACAAACGGAAATCACAGAATTTTATATGTAGATTCTATCGTTTTCTTTTTGTTATTTAATTTGGAAATTATTTTATTTTCGTTCATTTCTTTTATTTTTCATTCTTTTTTTTTTTCGTTTCGCTTTTTAATTTTCATTCTTTGATCGTTTGCTCAATCTTTTAAATTTTTTCCTTCATCCATTTTTCGTTCGTAACGTACTTGTAGTTTATTTTCCTCGATCAAGTTTTTGACGAGGCACGAAAACGGTTAATTCGGTTCATATTTTTTTCTATTTTCTATGTATTCAACTTTCCTACTTTTTTTCTCTTGGCCATAATTAAAACATTTTCTTTTCCTTGCTATCATTTTCTGTTTTTCATTATAAACATCTCCTGATTTTTTTTTTTTTTTTCTGGCATATTTTTCATTCATTTTTTTTTTTTATCTCTCGTTTTTTGTTTTCTTTGTTTCGTTGGGTTATTCTTTTTATTTATTTTTGCTTTTTCTGTTCTGTTCTCTTCTCCGTCATTATCTCTCTCTCTCTCTCTCTCTCTCTCTCTCTCTCACGTTTATTTTTTATTCTTTCATTTTTACAATCTTTTATTTTTTCTTTGTTCTTTTATTTTTCTTTCTTTGATTATTTTTTCTTTTCTCTTTTAATTTTTATTGATCTTTAACACATGTTTTCATTTTTCATTCTTTTATTTTTCGTTCATTTTTAATAGTCGGTCGGTAACTATATTTATTTTATTTTCCTCGATCTATTTTTTTTTTTTTTTTTTTTTTTTGTGTGTGTGTATTTTTGTATGTGAGGAGTGAAACCGGTTTGCCCGGTTAATATTACTTTTTGTTTTTCTGTATTACAGATTCCTACATTTTTTGTTTTTGTTTTAACTCCATAATTAAAATATGTCTGTTTTTCTTTTCCAAATTTTATTTTTGATTTATTTAAATTGTAACCATCTTCCAATATTCTTTCTTTCGCTATCTTTTTCATTAATCCTTTTTTATAGTCTGTTGTTATAGTCTGCTTTTATAGTTGTTTTATTGGGTTATTTTTGCTTCTCTCTCTCTCTCTCTCGCTCTCTCTCTCTCGCTCTCTCGATATTCTTTCGTTATATTGTTTACTCACTCTTCATTTCTAAATTTTCTTTTCTATTTTTCATTGTAATTTTCTATCTTTGGAATTTTTCTTTTAATTGCTTTCTTCTTTTTTATTCTTTTCCTTCATTCTTTCTTTCACGTTAAAAGCTCCGACATTGTTTTCCTTTATCTTTTTTTTTCAGTTATTTCTCTTTGATTTTTTTTTTCTTTTCAATCTGTCTTTCAGTTTAGGTTTATATATTAATGTTTCCACCATTTTTCTTTCTTTCCCTTTTCCCTCAATCTGACTTTCTTTTAAATACCTTCGTCGGTAATTTCCTAGTAATTACGAAACAAAAAGAAGCCTACATGGCGGATAGGCGCAGAATGCGTTGCCACTAATTTACCTGAGCGTCTGTTTAATTATAGGAACACAGCCTGCATCAAAGATTTACTGTGCCACTTTTCTGACGAACGCCTTCTCATTATTATTTTCATACCCACTTCTTTCCCTACCCTCATTCTCCACAAATAATTACTTTAAAAAAAGTGCTTAAAAACACTTAAAAAGTATTATATGCGACCAGGAATTGAATAGGCTGCTCCGAATTATGAACCTTATTTTGAAGCCTGTTGTTATGAATCTCATAAATAAGATTCTTCAAAAAACGAGATTAAATACTCTGCTTTTTATCTTAAAAAAAACATTACCTGTGAAACTACAAATAATTTTTTTTAAATGTTCAGATATCTCCAAATTTGTTCAAGTACTATTTGTTTCAAAATTATGAGAAATAAATTTAATTAATTTTAATTGCCATTAGCTTTGTATTTGTTTCAAATATTTATCCATGGCTTGAATTGAGGAATTCAAAGTTATTTCTTCATAATTTCTAAGCTGGACTAATGGTATCTCATAGTTTTAAACTGGAGGCACAATTAGCTATCCGCAGAAACTAGCTCAAAAGTCCACACGGAGTGCGTCGTTTAAAATAAATCTAAACCAATTGGTTTTTTATGTTGCGCGAAAAAAACTTGTTCTTTGTTTTCTCTTTCTTCAAAATTAAATAAATTGAACAAACAAACATAAAAATAGAGAGAAAGAGAGAGAAAATAAAGAGAATGAATAAATTGAATAAAATAGAGAGAAAATATAGAAAAACAGAGAGAATAAACTGAATAGAGAGAAAAATAGAGAGTAAATAAAGAGAAAATAAGGAGAGAAAATAGGGAGAAAAATGGAGAGAAAATACAAAGAATAAATAAATTGAAGAGAGAGAAAAATGAAGAAAATAGAGAGTAAATAGAGAGGAAAATAGGAGAAAATAGAGAGAGAAATAGAGAAAAAATAAAGAAAACAAATAAACTGAATAGAGAGAAAAATGGAGCAGAAAAAAAGGGAGAAAAAGGCAGAGAAAAAGAGAGAATGAATAGAGAGAAGAATATAGGGAAAATAGAGAGAATAAATAAATTGAATAGAGAGAAAAATAGAGTGAATAAAAGAAAGAATAGAGATGAAAAATAGGAAAAAAATAGAGAGAAAAATAGAGAATAAATTGAATAGAGAGAAAAAAGTGAACAGAAGAAAAACAGAGAGAAAAAAGTGAACAGAAGAAAAATAGAGAGAAAAAAGTGAACAGAAGAAAAATAGAGAGAAAAAAAGTGAACAGAAGAAAAATAGAGAGAAAAAAAGTGAACAGAAGAAAAATAGAGAGAAAAAAGTGAACAGAAGAAAAATAGAGAGAAAAAAGTGAACAGAAGAAAAATAGAGAGAAAAAAGTGAACAGAAGAAAAATAGAGAGAAAAAAGTGAACAGAAAGAAAAATAGAGAGAAAAAAGTGAACAGAAAGAAAAATAGAGAGAAAAAAGTGAACAGAAAGAAAAATAGAGAGAAAAAAGTGAACAGAAAGAAAAATAGAGAGAAAAAAGAGAACAGAAAGAAAAATAGAGAGAAAAAAAGTGAACAGAAAGGAAAATAGGGAGAAAAAAAGTGAACAGAAAGGAAAATAGGGAGAAAAAAAATGAACAGAAAGGAAAATAGGGAGAAAAAAGTGAACAGAAAGGAAAATAGGGAGAAAAAAAGTGAACAGAAAGGAAAATAGGGAGAAAAAAAGTGAACAGAAAGGAAAATAGGGAGAAAAAAAGTGAACAGAAAGGAAAATAGGGAGAAAAAAAGTGAACAGAAAGGAAAATAGGGAGAAAAAAAGTGAACAGAAAGGAAAATAGGGAGAAAAAAAGTGAACAGAAAGGGAAAATAGGGAGAAAAAAGTGAACAGAAAGGGAAATAGGGAGAAAAAAGAATAGGGAGAAGAATAGGGAGAAGAATAGGGAGAAGAATAAGGAGAAGAATAGGGAGAAGAATAGGGAGAAAAATAAGGAGAAGAATAGTGCAAACTTGAGAGTAAATAGAATATTACAGTGAAAAATAGAGAGAATAAATAAATTGAAATAGAGAAAAATAGAAAAATATAGAGTAAATAGGGAGAAAAACAGGGAGAAACATAGAGAGAATAAATAAATTGAATAGTGAGAAAATAGGGGAAAATAGAGAGAAAAATATAGGGAAAAATAGAATAAAGAAATTGAATAGAGAGAAAAAATTAGGGAAAAATAGAATAAGGAAATTGAATAGAGAGTAAATAAAGGGGGAAATAGAGAAAAATATCACAGAATAAATAGATTGAATAGAGAGAAAAATATAGAGAAAAACAGAGAACAACTGAAAGAATAAATACATTGAATAAAGAGAGAAAATGAATTCGTATAAAAATTCTTATGCTGTATTTCCATTCTGCGGACCGATGTAATGCATCGAATACAGAACTGGATTTTGAATATATTTTTGTACGCCTACAAAAAAGAAAAGTACTCGATCCCGATTTGGCAGCTCGTCTTCAGTCATATTCTCACCGGCGGGATGTTGCTTCCCTCTGTCTTTTCTGCAAATATTTTTACGGCTTCTGCTCTGATGAGCTTATTATCTTCCTGATGCCCTCTATATATGAATTTACTAGGGCCATTAGATTGGCAACTAAGTCTCACCTTTTTTTGCAGTCAGAACAGTCAACTGTAACCGTTAATTCTACTCGATCAGTTTCTTTTTCCAGTTGTTCCTGCCTGTGGAATTCCCTTCCGCATAATTGCTTCCCTGATAGTTACAATCTCCAAGAGTTTAGGTGCAACGTCAGTTGCCATCTTTTATCTCCCTGATTCCCATCTGGTTGCTGAGTGTGAAAAACAAAACAGAAAAAGAGAAATGTTGTTAAGGATCCAGAACAACAGAAGAATAATCAAGAAGACAGAAGATAGCGATTGACATTGCCTTTAATTTTTGAGGGTCAAATTTGGAATTCAGAATCAGAAGAGAATTCCACAAGTGATGTGCGATAGAAGAAACTGTTACCATAGAACTTACAAACATTTTGATCAAAATCCACGTGGCTATTCATTTTTTTTATAGTCAGGTTAGTGTTTAAATGGTCAAATTAGAAATATATATACATGAAAATGGTTTTTAATATTCTTAGATATCGTTCCCCCCACAGTCACACGCCACTTCATCAGGATGTTGTTGTCATACACATTTTAGTTCACTGTATCACTGTTCATTATATATATATATATATATATATATATATATATATTTTAATCATTTCACCCCGAGCAAGGCGGAAACGCCACTGATGTGCAGGGGGTTACATAAATGTAAAAAGATTAATTAGAAAAGAGTGAGGAGTACAACCTAGTTAGAAAGGAACAATAGAAAGCTGAGAAAGCAGGTGCGATGACAGATACATAGGTGGAGAGAAAGGGAAGGGTATACAGGGGAGGGGAGAGAGCTAGAGGCCAGTGGTTAGTAGATGAGTATTAACTTTGCATTTAAATTTCTGGAGGTTGTAGCCGTCAGGAAAGCAAGAATACGGGAGTGAGTTCCACAGGCGGGAAGTGCGAGAGAGGAAGCTGCAGGTGTAGACTTGTCGTCTGCATTTGGCTAACCTGACTGTGAATGGGTGGGACCCAGTTGCCAGTCTGGTTGCACGGGTAAACACCTGTTGAGGAGGCATCAGTGACTTAAGCTCATCCGAGCAGAAGCCATGAAAGTATTTATAGAAGAGACAGAGGGAGGCCACATTTCGACGATGGGAAAGTGGCTGCAGTCGAGTCGCCAGATCAGTACCTATCACATTACAGACTCTCCTTTGGAGCTTGTCAAGAACACTGAGGAGAACGGCAGGGGCACCTGACCATAAATGGCAGCAGTACTCCATGCACGGACGGATGGTATTCGTTAGTTCTATAGTAATGAATTTTAACTTGAGTGTGTAATGGAAAAATGTAACCCTAATAAATATAAAACTAAGATGAAAATGTTAGTCAGATATCCCGGCTGCCTGTCCGTGTCGTTGAATGTGATTACTGTTTCCTAGAAACTCTCCGTGTGCCGGCAGACATAAACCTAAGGAATCAGCACATATGCTAGGCTACAAAAATATCCTAAGCCGACCAAGCATAGAGATGAATACTGACTACCAGAGAAAATTATTGGTATCAAAACTGCAATATGAGCTCTGGCAAAAATACTAGAGAATACATATAACATCAAAAATACTAGAGAAAACCATTAACATAAAAAAATTGCAATATGAACTCTGGCAAAAAAAATGTGTTACTGAACATTAGGCTTATAAGTCCCAAAAATTCAGTTGTTCTTGTCCTTAAGGACACATAGCCCAGTGAATATAGACCTTGATTAGTTCCTGTGACTTGACCCAAAGAGTTGTGAGTTCAATACCAGGCTACAGCAGTGGTGAACAAGTAACTTAGTGTTAGAGGGAGATAACTCATGACTACCAAAAGAGGCACTACTACGCAAGGAATGGTGTTCCTATACCCCAGTGATTGTAATAAAGGGTTCGATTCGAAGAAGGCCGAAACGTCATACAAATGTCAACAAAGTTAAGGACAATAGTCTGAATAGTGTAAATACTCTACATGGATTGACATACACCTGATGAATACCGGGGAGCACAACCGTCGAAACGTTGTGATAACACCCACAAAAAATGACAAGAGTCCACATACAAATGTTGACATGATTTTTCTTTAAAAACAAGAGAAATCACTTATATTTGCGATGAAGGCTGTGATATGCGTAGTGGTGCAGAGAATATCGGCTCGGAACGTAAAATCAGGGAGCCGAGTTCGAATTTCAGTTGAATTCGCTGCATTCACTTACGCGCAAATACCCTTGGGAAATGTATTAATTCGTCTTCGCTATTTGTTAAATGGCAGGACAGACTGGGTTCTATAGCCTTGGTTAGAAACCAGTCTACAAGTAATAGAAACCTACTGCGGGAAAATATTATGTCCATTCTATCATTTCTAGACATGATCGCCCAAGTGTGTTTCACATAGCATTATGGGTCCTAGTAATAGGGTTTAGCATTGGTGGAACTAAGGAACATAGATCATCAGAATCCTTTTTAATAAAAATATCAATAGAGTAGGGAGAGATTTTTTTCAACGTTTCGTAGAACTCAGTAAAGTCACAAATCGAAGGTTTGACAATAATTGTTTGAACAGTCATGGACAATCTTTTACGAGCAGTGGGACACATGAGATATGATTCATCAGAAGTGTTGTGGATTCCGGGTGAGGGACCGCACAAAATAACGAACAAAAAAAACAATATTGAGATAGAAAAGTAGGTTAAATTGAACGTAATATACAAACTTGAACGCCGGTTACTAAATCCAGGAATACTGTTAGTAAGAAATAAATATATACAAGTTTTGAAGTGAAGTCTTTGGAAATAAGATATCCGTGTCTATTATTCTAGCTGAGTGGAGCTCAGAGCTAGTCTGACTACTGACGCGGTAGTCTCTGGGTAACTTCGGTATCTCTTGGTAACTTACGTATCAGTTCCAGTACTCTCCGATAACTCGCACGGATTTCTACGATTACTCTCAACTCTCAAACGCTGTTCTCTCTATGGCAGGAGTATATGTATACTCAGTCGAGTCCATTATCATATACAAAGGGGAGATCCTACAACAATAAGGCGGGTCGCAGTACTAAAAAAAAATTCACGGTTCTTTTTCGTTGCACGTGCTTCAGCCATTTTCACTACAGAAGACAATACAAGAACCTGCCTTAGAAATTAGCAAAAGTTGATTTTTTTTTCTTCGGAAAAAAGATGATATCTTGGTATAACATTATCACTGATGTAATTAACACACGTTGTTACGTCTAATTTGTTTCTAAATTATTCATTTGAAAATACAAAGCATATTATTTTTAAATAAAGAACATATTTCTCCACCAGAGAATACAATTATCGGATTTCTACACTAAACGTTTTCTTCTTTTTAGCACGTATGATTTTCCTTAGTGAAAATTACCAATGGTTTGAAATTAAGAATCTATCTTGCACATATACAAATCTACCATTGGTCCGTGCATTGAATAATGTTGCCATATTTAGTCGGGTGCCCCTGCTATAAATCCTGGGGTCTTCGACAAAATTCAAAGAAGGATCTACAAAGTACTCGATCCCCATTTGGCAGCTCGTCTTCAGTCATTCTCACCGGCAGGATGTTGCATCCCTCTGTCTTTTCTGCAAATATTTTTACGGCTTCTGCTCTGATGAGCTTATTATCTCCCTGATGCCCTCTATACATGAATTTACTAGGGCCATTAGATTGGCAACTAAGTCTCACCTTTTTTTGCAGTCAGAACAGTCAACTGTAACCGTTAATTCTATTCGATCAGTTTCTTTTTCCAGTTGTTCCTGCCTGTAGAATTCCATTCCGCATAATTGCTTCCCTGATAGTTACAATCTCCAAGAGTTTAGGTGCAACGTCAGTTGCCATCTTTTATCTCCCTGATTCCCATCTTTCTTTTTTCCTTTTCTCGCCACACCCCTGTATCTTGATCTTCTAGCACTACTCTCATGTAACCCCTTGCACGCCACTGGCAGTACTTGCTTAGGGTGAAATAATTATATAAATACTAGCAGTATAGTCCGGCATTGCTCAGGTGTAATGAAAGCTTTAAATTAAATCATGGTCCTGGAGCTCAGACTCTTTGGACTTTGGCACGAAAGACTAAAAAGCATTAGTTGTTTCCAGTTAAAGCGAAACTGTAGACTGAAAGAAAAATGAATGGATGTAAGTCAAATTTTGACTAACTGGTATCGATACCAAATAAGTTTTTTTCGTCGTAAACTGAATTTTGAAGGCTAAATAAGTCCTCCGAGTAAATGGTATCATGGCCGAGACTAAGAACTACAATTATATCTACTTAGAGCCAAACCCGAAGCAAAAACTAAAATAAAAGGGCTGAAAAAAAAAAACAGGCAGATAAACAGAAACACACACACAAACACCTTGCCTTATATATATATATATAAATATATATATATATATATATTATCGATTTTCTGCACTATTGTAATAACTGCAACCTTGAAACTTCTGAATATCGTTTCTTTTGTCTTTGTCTATGAGTGTAACAAATTTGATTAAAATCGGACCACTCCTTCTATAACACGATTTTTTCGATTATCGATTTTCGATATTTATCGGGGGTACCTCGACACAAAACCTGGCTAAGAACACTCGCAGACGCTTATAGTACAACTTTGTAAATTTTCAAGAAAATAGGTTCAGCCGTTTCGGAGACTATAGGTAACGGATACGCATACACACAAAGTTCCATTTATAAATAAGTTTAGATTAGATTTAGATACGATGAAAACGTTACTTTCACCAAAAGTTTACAAAATTCAAGAAACAGTGTGCTTAATCATTGTAATGTATTAAAGAATTCGTGGTTGAATAGATGAAAATGAAACGAAACAGATAAAATGTTAATCATCGTTATTTTCCACGTGAAATTAGACGTGTCCCATTCAGAAAGCCAAACGTGTCGCAGTTTGCCCAAAACTGTGTGAGAGTCAACTTGTCAAAGTAGTGATAATATCAGACTAAGGATACAACCCTAGCGTACGACACAACTGAGAAGTTCTAAAATGCTATAACGCAGGAATGTGAGTGTGTTTTTTTTTTTAAATCATATCACCCCGAGCAAGGCGGTAACGCTACTGATGTGCAGGGGGCTACGTAAGAGTAAAAAGGTTGGAAAAGAGAAAGCCGGAGACCACATCCTAAACAGGGAACAAGGGATGAGCCTCTACACCTGCTCAATAGACGTTACTTGTTAAAAGTCATCAGACAGCACCCCAAAACACCCATGGATTAACAGAAATATATAACCTGGATATCCTGAGAAAACTATAAATAATAGTGCCTCACATAAACTAGACAGCATATGAGTCAAAATTTTAACTCTTTTAAATAAGTTAAAAAAACATAAGTGCATAAAAAACAAATATATGACAGGTTTTGATTTAAAGTCTTATATACAATATTTGTTTATATTTCTGAGATGAGATTTTGTAATTATTTACATTATTTGGAAGATGAGCTTTGTGGTGCAGTGGATATCGGCTCAGAATGGGAACCTGGGAAGCAGAGTTCAAATTCCATTTGAATTCACTTATGCACAAATACCCTTGGGAAAGGTTTGGTTGTTTTGTTTTATGGCATATCAACCTCGGCGCGTCATTTATTACTAAATACATTCTTATTTCTTTATTGCTGGTAATACTTTTTTTCTTTCAACAATTTATTGTTTTTTTAATATAAGTTTTGTGTCTAGTAATACTCTTTTCTTTTCGAGTATCAAGATTCATTTTTATAAAAGCAGGATCCCCAAGTCCTACCCTTGTTATTTAACCCATAACTGGAGTAAAGAGACGGATTAATACCTTTTTCGAAGGGTACCAGTGCTTAAGTGAATGTAGGGTATTCAACTGGAATTCGAACTCGACTCACTGATTTCTCTTTCCGAGTCGATTTCCACTGCACCACAACGCATATCTGTCACTGAACGCTTACAGCACCTGGTATTCCCAATCGGTCACCCATCTAAGCACTGACCAGACTCAACGTTGGTGATCGAGCGAGAACCGGTGTATTCAACGTGTTATGGCCGTAAGCTGGATGTTAGTGTAATTTAAGTAGTAGAAGATAGCTGAACCTTGTGAGTGTAAATACGTCCTTAAAGCGACCCTCTTGCGTTGGTGGTTACTTTTATATCTCTCAAATTGTGCCAGTCTGTCGTCTGACAGAAGGCAAGCAAAAGATACAGGGTATCCATAAAGTTCATGGAGCCAGAAGAGATTTCTACAAACAAGAATTGCTAGAAAAGAAACCGTTAAGATAGAACCCCTGGTTCCATCAAATCAATTAAACTGTGCAATGATGTGACCTTGTCGCTATTCTAGTACTGCGCTCAAATTCATAAAGTTTAGGTACTATGGTGAATATTTATAAATATATTTGTATTTTCAATAGAAATAATTTGTAAAAAGGATTAAAAGAAAATCTATATTTTTTAAGGTTTTATTGAAATTTTATTTAAGTTTCCACATGTCCTCCATTACAAAGGGTAATACAATTTTGCAGTTCATATTTTTTTACTTATCTAAAAATTGTTGCAAATTTTGTGTTAAAGAATTATTCAATAACTATACTTAAAACTAGGTACATTAAACTTTATAACATTTTTTACAGATTATTTCTATCACAAATACAAATAAATTTATGAACTTTTTAAAGTGCACATGGACTTTATGGACACCCAGTATAAATGAGAAATACCTGGTTCCTATGATCTCAACCCAGCGGTAGTAACTTTCTCTTCACCAAACGAGGAGGGTAGTGGAATAATGACGTCAGCGCATCGTTGGTTCTTGGGGACTGGACAACTTTCTACGTTGGCTCGAGTGCGCGTGCTTGAGCTACTCATATTAAACAGACTGTGTGTCACATCCTATCCCCGTGAGAGGACAATTGAATAAGGGTGACAGCGCGGATAAACTCTCACTGTCTATAAAATGTTTCCGTGTCATTCGTCATAAATAACCAATTCGGAAAGATGGACTTCGACAGGCTAGGAAGGTAGTCTATCTAGAAACAAAACCCTGATTTTAAACCCCCGCCACTTTGTCGTGATATCCAGAGAACAGGCTAAGGGTTTAAATCCAGACATAAACAATGGAGTGAAGCCCATAAGGCTGTTGGCTGACAACTTTCTGGCAACTTCATCAGCTAAGTTGTCCCCAAATATAGTACCTGTATTTTTTTTTATCTTGTCGGTACGGCAGAAGGGTGGGGGCCTGTAGTCTGGGAAGCGCACGGCCTCCATATAACATCGCCCAGGTCTGCGTCTTGGTGAGATCACCACCAAAGGACTGAATTTTTGCGAGATAAACGGATACCTACCTTAGTCTTGTATATATTGTTTACTTAATATCATTTTTGCGGATGTGGCGCAGTGGGTATCGGCTCGGAATGAGAAATCGGAGAGCCGAGTTCGATATTCCAGTTGAATTCCTTGCATTCACTTACGCGCAAATACCCTTGGGAAAGGTATTAATCCGTTTATTCCTTCCAGTTATGGGTTAAATAACAGGACAGATTGGGTTCTATAGCCTTGGTCAGCAACCAGTCTACCGCAGATAAGCAATGGCAACCTACTGCGGGATAATCTTCTGCCCAGTCAGTCATGTCTCTTTCGAGACATGATCGCCCAAGCGTGTATCACGTATGGCACTTAACTGACTGACTGAATATAATAGTTGGAATAATGATTAAGGCTTCTACTGGCCATAAAGTGGGAGATCAGTTTATTACTTCATAACAATAGGAAACCGATCCCCCACTAATTACTACATAATAATATAATACATTTCTTTCCCCTCTAGCTATGAGTCAAATAACAGGAGAGATTGGGTTCTATAGCCTTGGTCGGCAACCAGTCTACCGCAGAAAGTAATGGCAACCTACTGCGGGATAACCTTCTGCCCAGTCAGTCATGTCTCTTTCGAGACATGATCGCCCAAGCGTGTATCACGTATGGCACTTAACTGACTGACTGAATATTATTTTTGCTTTTTTATTTTTTTTTATCGTTTATTGCAAATTTTATCAACTTTATTTATTGGGCATTTACATTTAATCATGTCTAATTATTCTACAAAATGAATTGTCATTCAGCATTAAATGGCTCTCGAAGGGGTTGATATGCCGGCCAATGAGAATGGAACTTAAAGCCCAGTAGTAATGATCTGAAAAGCCAGCTTACTAACTCTCCGTACGCGAAGAAGCGCCCCCGTGTGGAGGAATGAATATGTCAATGAATGCATTTACTTATATCGAGAAGGTATTTAGACGAGTTCACGCTGTGCTCAGCAAAGGTCGGAAGATCAAAGAAAATAGCATCTGTTAACTTTATATCGTATTCTGTAGATCATCGTGTTAGCTGCATGGTTACGTCATTCAAAATGGCGTTGTGTGTGTTTACCATTTTTTAAAACTTTATTTATTTATCAGTTTTCTTTTGTTTCTCTGAGGATAAAATATTTAAAAAAATGAATTGTAGAATTGTAGAGCAGGAAAATACCTGGTCGTATTCAATTGGATTTCCTCGACGTCTTAAAATATTGTTACTTTCAATTTTTTAAAAAAAATTTACGGTGGTAGATTATTCTAGTTTCAGATGTCATGACTCTTCTGAATATTTCAGTTTTCAATTAATTCTATTTAGTAACTAAACAGAGGTTTCGGTTCGAAATTCCAAGGAAACCTGACAAAATATTAAAGATAATATCACACTTTGGCGGAGTTTAATTTTGGCAAAAAGAATCAGAAAACTTGGTAAGATTTTATGGCATAATGATAAAAAGCGGGGTGTTTTCATAATTCGGATGTCAAATTTAAAGTCTCTGTTAGAAATCTGAGACCGAAGGATGGCTGGATATTTAAAAATAACAATTAACAAAAATACGCATATTAATTATTTTCAGGATATGAACAAGTTTTTTTTTTTGGGGGGGGGGGGGGGTTGTTTGTTTGTTTTTTGTTTGTTTTGTTTTTTTTTTGTTGTTTGTTTTTTGTTTGTTTGTTTTTTGTTTTTTTGTTTTTTGTTTTGTTTTTTTTTACAGAATCCTGTCCAAAATCTAATTGAAAATTCGAAGGTTAAATTTAATAAAACTCGTAAGAGTAAGAAAATCAATGAATATTTGAAGCTTACGCACATGTAGTACGCTAAAATAACCTTGTGGATGCTTGTTCTGCAGTCGAGATCAAATTTTTAAGGGAACAACGTTTTTATTTTGTTTGTTCGCTTTTTTAGCAAGAATGAAAACAATTTTCGTCATATATAAAATAATAGTCATTACTTATTTCAAATTTATGAAAAGCAGTTTATTTTCTATGAATTTCAATATAAACTAGTATTTTAAAAGGCCACGCTTCGCCCTGCTAGTCACTTCAATACACGGACCCATTCAAGTTTAGAGAAAATATTCTACTGAAATCCCAGTGGTCCAGACGACTTGATAAGGTGTACAAGAGCCTTAGCATTAGTTGACTGTCTGCAACCCTATTCTCAATGTAAGCCTACAAATTTTCTACTTTCCTTTGATTCACAGCACGTTGCCCCATGATGCATAAACGTGTTGCAAACATACACTACCGGTCATAATTATTAGGCCACCCCAGTTTTTAAAAAGTCATGTTTTTTATACTATTTTTAGTATTTATTGCCAAGTGGATAATTCTAAATGAAAACAGAATGGTTCTTTTGTTATTATTTTGCAAAATTTTTATAAGGCAGCCAGGAAGCCTTTACTTCGGCCAGCCAATAAGAGACTAGCATGGGGAAGAGAGCACAAAACCTGAACACCAGAACAGTTCATTTGATGCACATGTTATTGTGCAGTATTAATAAAACAACCATTCTATTTTCATTTAGAATTATCCACTTAGCAATAAATACTAAAAAGAGTATAAAATACATCTTTTTTTTTAAACTGGGGTGGCTTAATAATTATGGTCGGTAGTGTATACGCACAAGTGAAGCTAAGATTTTATACTGCAGCAGTTCCTGTCGTTTTGGGCCATTAATGGTTGCTCCAGGGTCAAGGGAATATAAATCCCTTGTTCAAAACAAGGAATATGTCTGGACATGACGGAGTGTGGAAGAAAAATGGAGTAATGTAGAGCGGTTCGGGATGAGGAATTTGGATCCAATCGAGTTCGTTACGTTTACTTACGTTCAAATGCCATTTGGAACAAGTATAGATCCATCTCTTCTCTCCCAAATATGGGTTAAAAACAACGAAATATCTATGCTATTTATTATTGTTATTATTACGGTCTTGGGTATGACAGTAAGCTGATTTGGTGGTTGTGAGAAGCATGGAACCACCTCTTAATTGCTGTTGTTCCCAAATCTACTCTAACCCGGAGTGGTAGCACCTGTTAGGGTCCCAGCTATGGGCAAATAGTTAACCCCAAACTGGGGTCAAAACACTATGAAAGTATAAAAATATATTTTTACAGGAATATGTACATAAAAATAAATTTTTATAGAAAATTTATGAAGGAAAAATTTTTCCAACAAATCATTTTTGAAGGAAAATTATTCTCAGCAAAACATTTTTGAATACAAAACTAGAAGACATTTGCAGTTTTCTAAATTAAAAAAAGAATTTTAAAAAATGTCATTAAAATCTAACTAAATCAAACTTCTCACTATAATCGAACATTAAAAAAAAATACCGTAAGACACCACCTTTTTGGCAATAAATAACCCACAGAGGTTGATATGCCGTTAAACAAAACTCTCTCAATTATTAATATATTCCTTTCTTTCAGATAAATGTCAATTTAGTCAATGAGATATACCAGAAACAAAACAAAATGGTATTAAGGCAAAAGAAACTTTCGTTAGAAATAACGAAAAGAAAACTAGTATGAAGTCAAAACTCAATGGCCAGAGATACATTGGTCCACATACAATAATGTTAAACTCCTTACTTGGTGCAACACAATCTTTTCATTCTTATTCTGTTTTGTGCTTACTCTACTCCATCCATCCACCCATTACCTTTTAGTGTCAATAACATTCGGGATAATCAGTCTCGAGATCAGTTACCACTTTTACTTTTTGTTGAACCTATATTTGTGTGCGTTGGGGGCTAATAGACTGTAGTAAATAGTTGTCATCAGCATTAATCTTCCTCTAAGCACCGTGTCTCTTCAGGGCGTAGGCGATCATGGCATTTCACATCTTCCTATCTCTTGCAGCTCTTAACACCCTTTCTCTTGCTACTCCTCACAAACTCTTCTTTGCCATCCATCTAGAATATAAATGTATAGAACATGTACTTACTCAGATATTCATATTTTGAATGATGTCAATTTGTTGTGGACACCCTGTAAATTAATAAATAAATAAATGCAGAAGGGGACAGAAGATAAAAGCATTTAATGTCTCCAGCTAATGCCTCATAAATAAATGCAGAAGGGGACAGAAGATAAAAGCATTTAATGTCTCCAGCTAATACCTCATAAATAAATGCAGAAGGGGACAGAAGATAAAAGCATTTAATGTCTCCAGCTAATACCTCATAAATAAATGCAGAAGGGGACAGAAGATAAAAGCATTTAATGTCTCCAGCTAATGCCTCATAAATAAATGCAGAAGGGGACAGAAGATAAAAGCATTTAATGTCTCCAGCTAATGCCTCATAAATAATGGACTATTCTGCTTTGATCACATGGAAAGATGGAAAAGACATATCAGAGATGCTATTTGGTTTCAGTGAGAAAATGAAAATGAAATAAAAATAGACAAACATGTTTAATGTCTGTTTGATTTAAATGGAAAAGTTGTCAATCTTTTTATTTGAGACCCTTACAACAACTTCTATGTGCCATTTTCCTTCAAGACATAGACGATCATGGCCTTCCACATCTTCCTATCCCTTGCAGCTCTTAATACCCTTTCTCTTGTTACTCCTCCCAAACCCTGCTCTGCCATCCATTTGCTCAGGCCCATAAATCTAGAATATAAATGTATAGAAACTAGAAAGGTCACAAAGTGAGGGATCAGTTTATATATTGATTATTATTTTGAATTGATCCCCCACTTTATATCCATATTATTTCTTGTTTATCAAAAAATTTATCGTAAATAATTCTTCTTTTTTTATGTACCGTGTCCCTTCAGGACGTAGGCAATCATGACCGTCCACATCTCTTGTAGCTCTTAACATCCTTCCTCTTGCTACTCCTCCCAAACCCTGCTCTGCCATCCATTTGCTCAGGCCCATAAATCTAAAATATAAATGTATAGAAACTAGAAAGGTCACAAAGTGAGGGATCAGTTTATATATTGATTATAATTTTGAATTGATCCCCCCACTTTATATCCATATTATAATTTCTTGTTTATCAAAAAATTTATCGTAAATAATTCTTTTTTTATGTACCGTGTCCCTTCAGGACGTAGGCAATCATGACCGTCCACATCTCTTGTAGCTCTTAACACCCTTCCTCTTGCTACTCCTCCCAAACCCTGCTCTGCCATCCATTTGCTCAGGCCCATAAATCTAGAATATAAATGTATAGAAACTAGAAAGGTCACAAAGTGAGGGATCAGTTTATATATTGATTATAATTTTGAATTGATCCCCCTACTTTATATCCATATTATAATTTCTTGTTTATCAAAAAATTTATCGTAAATAATTCTTTTTTTATGTACCGTGTCCCTTCAGGACGTAGGCAATCATGACCGTCCACATCTCTTGTAGCTCTTAACACCCTTCCTCTTGCTACTCCTCCCAAACCCTGCTCTGCCATCCATTTGCACAGGCCCATAAATCTAGAATATAAATGTATAGAAACTAGACTGGCCAAAAAGTTAATATATTGATTTTAATATTGAATTAATTCCCCCAATTTATATCCACATTATAATTTGTTTTTTACAAATTCTGATTAGGTATGAATCCACCACTTCTCAAGACTGATTTGGTATTTATAACTCTTCTTCTATGTGCCGTGTCACCATCAGGACATAGGCAATCATGACCGTCCACATCTCTTGTAGCTCTTAACACCCTTCCTCTTGTTACTCCTCCCAAACACTGCTTTGCCATCCATCTAGAATATAAATGTATAGAATCTAGCATGGACACAAAGTGAGAGATCAGTTAATATATTGATTATAATTTTGAATTGATCCCCCACTTTATATCCATATTATAATTTCTTGTTTATCAAATTCTGAATAGGTATGAATCCACCTCTACTCAATACTGATTTAGTATTTATAACTCTTCTTCTATGCGCCGTGCAGGACGTAGGCGATCATGGTTCTCCACGTTTCCCTATCCCTTGTGGCTCTTAGTATGTTTGCCCCTGTTACACCTC
Source organism: Ascarosepion bandense (assembly GCA_037127315.1). Classification (NCBI taxonomy): domain Eukaryota; kingdom Metazoa; phylum Mollusca; class Cephalopoda; order Sepiida; family Sepiidae; genus Ascarosepion; species Ascarosepion bandense. Next base: position 1,940,277 of record JBBBDQ010000707.1, read on the forward strand.
GGAACCCCCGTTCCGTCATCCACCTGATCAGACCCTGCAAATAAGTTATCCGCTGCCTTCCTCTGTCTCTTTTTCCTTCTACCTGGCCTGTCAGTACCAGGTGCTCCAAGCTCTCCTTCCTTATTGCATGTACCAAGAACTTCAGTTGTCTCTTCCTGATAATCAGTATTAATTTCCTTTTTGTTGCCATTCTTTCCAACACCTCATCGTTGCTGGTATGCTCAGTCCACGATATCCGCAGCATCCTTCTGTAGAATCACATTTCCGCTGCTTCCAGTTTTGTCCTCATTTTCGACGATATTGTTCAGCCTTCACTGCTGTATTGAAGAACTGACAACACATAGCAATCCAGCACTCTTTTCTTTGTTTCTAGTGAAATTTTCCTGTGTGTTAGTACTTTACTCAGCTTAAAGCTTCTCGCGTCCTTTGCCATGCCAATTCGCCTTTGGATCTCTGTGTCGCACTTTCTATCTCCTGTTAGAACACTTCCTAGGTATTTAGATTTTTGTATTTGCTTGATTCTGGTATCCCCCACCTGTATTTGGCATTTTGGGTTGCACCTTTTGCTGATGACTATGCATTCAGTTTTCTTAGTCTTTTGTAGTCCTTTTTTGTTACTCTCCACCGATACCTTCTGTAGGAGGTTTTGTAGTTTCCTTTCCGTGTCTGCAATCAGCACTGTATCATCTGCATACCTTATGTTGTTCAAGTTGTGGCCCCCAATAACAAATTCTGGCATGTCATCTAGGGGCCTTAAAATATTCTCGCTGTACAAGTTGAACAGATCTGGTGAAAAGACACATCCTTCTCTTACACCTCTTTCTATCTTCAATCAGTTAAGTACCATACGTGATACACGCTTGGGCGATCATGTCTCGAAAGAGACATGACTGACTGGGCAGAAGATTATCCCGCAGTAGATTACCATTGCTTTCTGCGGTAGATTGGTTGCCAGCCAAGGCTATAGAACCCAATCTGTCCTGTTATTTACCCATAACTGGAAGGAAGAGACAGATTAATACCTTTCCCAAGGGTATTTGCACGTAAGTGAATGCAATGAATTCAAACTGGAATTTGAACTCGGCTCCCCGATTTCTCGTTCCGAGCCGATATCCACTGCACCACAATCTTACATGTCTTTAAAACTTCATCTGTCTTTTCCTGATATTAAGTACCAGTTTTATTTTCGTGTTCATCCTGTCCAAAACCTTGTCGTTGCTCACATGTTCTGGCCATGGTATCTTCATCAACCTACTGTAGAACCACATTTCAGTTGCTGCAAATTTTTTTCTTCATCTTTGCTGAGGTTGTCCAGCCTTCGCTACCTTATTGAAAGACAGGCATCGCATAACAATTCAGTACTCTCTTCTTTGTTTCCAGTGAAATCTTCCTGTCTCTTAAAACTCTACTCAGCTTCTGGAATGCTTCCTTGGCCATGCCGATACGCCTTTGGATCTCCATGTTGCCCTCTCCCTCTTCTGTTAACACTGAAGAGAATCGGGAAGATCCTTGATAAAGATAAGAAACAACGTTGGTCTAAGAATAAAACCCTGCCCCCACCAAACACACGTATATCTTCATTGTGTAATGTAGTTGGGGTGTCGAGACTTCATCACTTAAAACTATATTCACGCCATTATATTGTTTGGTACCCTTGTATGTGATGCGAGTCGTGCCGTGTACTCGACCTGTTCGAAACACGTACCCTACAACCAGTGTCTACAACGTGTAACTAAACGCTCTCATGAAGTTGTTTACATATCTGTCCAAAAATTCTCATTCCCACGCCCGCAGTCTAGATTCATGCGTGAGGTAAGCATTTGCAGGCCGGAAATAACCTCATGTTAACCTTGCAATTGGCTTCCTGGGGAAAATTTGAGTGAAATGCCTCTTCCAGCCCAATACCACACAATCAACTGACATTTGCAAAACCATAAATCGAGCGATTTTTAAAATTACAAGGAATTATGACGTTTTCATCCATGGTTGTATGAACCTAAGAGGTATTTTTTAGTAGGGTTACATTTAGTCATAATTTCCGTTCTTTCATTCAATAGTTCGTTTTTGCTTGGGAATAGCATAATCTCCAAATTTTCTTCTTGGCACAGTCTACATATTTGACCACCGTAGTAAGGCTTGGCTGTTTTTACTATACTCCACGGTATGTTTGGGTCTTTTCCATATTTTGATTTTAATTTCCACACGTGTCTAGCCAGTTCTGTACAGTTTTTTAAGTTTTCTATTTTGAATGTAGACTTGTGATTAAACCACCTATTCTTAAGTGTCTTTGTTTGGTCCCAAATATATTTTATTTTGGCCATTTACGTCATATACCTTTGGCTTGTAAATGACTTCTAATCTTATTATGACCAAAAACTAGGGAATTAAACAATCAATATATTATATATATAATATAACTAAGTAATTAATATATATATATATATATATATATATATATATATATATATATTAATTAGTTATTTTTGTGTTGGTGTGGTTTCTCCTTTTTGTGAAGATCTATTTATTTGCTAGCAACCTTATGTGCTTTAGCCTCTTTCCCTGACGATCCGTAGGGTGAAACCGCTGTAGGTTGTGGCTCACTTAACAGATTTTTCGTCTATATATATATATATGCGCGTGTGTGCCTACTTCCTTGAGGATTCGTTAGGTGAAACCTTGGTAGGTTCGTTGGCTCTTTAGGCTAGCTATTTACTACACACACACACACATATATATATATATATATATATATATATAACAAGTGCATTTTTAACAAATTTTAACCCTCTAGGGCCATTCGTATAATATTTGATACAGTATGAAAACAATCCTTGAAAGAAATATTTTCCTGAAAAATTTTTTAAGAGAAATATTTTATAAATTTCAAATGAAAGCTGTACTGACTGCTCAGTCAATGAATACCATATGTTTCCTTATAGGAAAATACCAAATGTTTCCTTATAGGGAAATACTGTATCAAATATGATACGAATGGCCCTAGAGGGTTAAGTAGTAATTAGTGGGGGATCTGTTTATTACTTCATAACAATATAGAACTGATCCCCCACTTTATGACAAGTAGAAGCCTTAATCATATTATATTATTAACCCTCTAGGGCTATTCGTATCATATTTGATACAGTATGAAAACAATCCTTGAAAGAAATATTTTCCTGAAAAATTTTTTAAGAGAAATATTTTATAAATTTCAAATCAAAGCTGTACTGACTGCTCAGTCAATGAATACCAAATGTTTCCTTATAGGGAAATACCAAATGTTTCCTTATAGGGAAATACCAAATGTTTCCTTATAGGGAAATACTGTATCAAATATGATACGAATGGCCCTAGAGGATTAAAGGAAATTTATGAATCGTGGTGTATATATTAATAAATGTAAATTCATTTTATTTTGGAGTGAATTAATATTTTGGGGTAAATTAACAAAAAAAATCTTTCAAACTTAGTATATATTGTTCTAAAACACCATGTTGAACGCCAACTGCCGAAGAAATAATTATTTGAGGGCATATGTCGTGAAAGAAAACTAAAAGAATGTTACATGTACTGCGTGCCAGATAGAATAGCCTCCACATTATAAGACACAATCCGAATTTGTATTTTATCTGGGACTACGATTATGTTGGATTATTGGAAAGCATCTTTGATAGTTGATCTCAAATATATTCATCTGACTGCAAATTACAGTATTAATTTTATTGAACCAGAAATAACAGCTCACACGCAAACAATAGAAATTACCATTTTTGGGGACTTAACGCAGCATGACATTCTTATTTATGTAGGTTCCTTTGGGCATGTTAAGCAAAAAAATTCTGAGGGTTCTTTTGAAGACGTAAGGCAAAAATAACAATGAATGTATTTTTAATATATTTTAAAGGACATTTATGAATTTTAGTAATTTTTATTTAATTTTTGGTGAATTAACAAAAAATATCCAAGATTTTTCTACATAGTCAGTTAAGTGCCATACGTCGATTCATGACTAAGCAGAAGATTTTCCTGCAGTAGGTTATTATTTTCTGCGGTAGACTGGATGCCAACCAAGGTTGTAGAACCCAGTCTGAGATTCAAACATGATAACAGTCAGTCAGTTGTGGCATACGTGATACACGCTTGGACGATCAGAAATAAGAGAATGACTGACTAAGTAGAAGATTATCCCGCAGTAGGTTGCCATTACTTTCTGCGGTAGACTTGTTGCCAGCCAAGGTTATAGAACCCCATCTGTCCTACTATTCAACCCATAAACTGATGAAGAGATGAATTCATAACTTTCCCAGGAATTTTTGCTCAGGCTAAATGCAACTGGAATTCGAACTCAACTCTCGGATTTCTCATTCCGAGCCGATAACCACAACGCACATTCTTCTACATAGTAGCTTTGTTAAAAAAAAAAACTTTGTTTATTTTATAACTAAATTAAATGAAATAAGCTATGGAGAGAGCTTACTCTAAAGATAAATGCCATTTTCAATTGCCAGTCTTTAGGCATAATTATTTGATAATGGAAATCAAAGACGTTTTAAGGCGGGAGTCTTAACCTCTTTTGTTCTCACATAAAATAAATAAACGCTGTGAAGAGCCGTGATCGGGTTGGCTATGAAGAGACATAACATTTTAAAGTAAAAATCAAAGTAGACATTTTGGCAACTGTTTTTGTTTTAAAAATACGAATTCAAATACGCTTTAATTTATTTCTGATGTGGATTTGTAACTTAAGTGCTTTAATATTTTGTCATTAAAAAACTTTTATTTTAGTGGAACAGGGCCTGTCATATTTTTAAAACGTAATATTTATTTCAAAGAGTAACGGACTTAACATCATATATATATATATATATATATATATATATATATATATATATATATATTTGTGTGTATGTGTGAACAAATATGTTGTTTTTGCATACGTAAGTCAGAATTTTTGTTTCCTAGCAGACAGTTGTGGAGACAAAAGAAATGAAAATATTAAAAAAAATGATTGGCATTCATACTATATATATTCAGACTCCAGCAAATTGTTCTACGGCAATTTGGTGACATAGTGGTTGTGAGTTCAATTTCTGAGTCAAGCAGTTTGTACTCGCGCTCACTGAAAATGGACGAGTGGTAACCTGATATTGTATGATACCACCAGACATGAGCAGTGGATCGAGAACAGTCTACCCAGAACATTTAAAGTGTTCAGTTCAGAATTCCCTGTAGGCTACCCAGATCGATATACACTTGAGGAAAGCCAGAGAGCACAACGACCGTAACGTTGTGATAGCAACAACAAAGATGAGGACAATAGTCCAATTATAAATAGTGTAAATAATAACTCCTTATCCCAGAAATTCAGACAGATAAAAATGATTGTAGTTAAATAGAGAGCACTATGCAAGCGAATATTGGAAAATTGCCTCATTGATGAAGAGATTTTAGGTACCAAAAAAGTGGTACTACAGAAGGCTGCTGAGAATGCCATAAACGGAGCATGTGAGCAGGAAGTTTTAAAGAAAATGAGACGGAAAATACTTGTGTTTATATTTTTAAAAAAGTGACAAATGAAATCTCAGTGACGTATAATGAAAAAGAGTCTACGAGAATTTGACACTCACCGGTCATATTGAGGACCAGAGGAAGAGAAAGAGAGAAAAACAATGAGTAACCGACCTTAAAAGTTTGTATAAAGGTATGGCAGAACTGAAAAAAACTCTCTAAAAGCTACAAATAATAGGAAATTGTGGGTAGCCATGATCGCCCACGTCCTGAAGCGAGACGACACATACAAGAAAAAGAATCCCTTTAATTGAACAAAAATGAATTTTTTTTTCATTTCATAGGTTCTTCTTATATGCTCAAACTTTGTCACTTTGTTTCATTCACATTTCTTTCATAAACTGCTTGACGTATATGTTTGATTCCGCATAAAGTAATGGCAACCTACTGCGGGAAAATCTTCTACCCAATCAGTCATGTCTCTTTCGAGACATGATCGTCAAAAGCGTGTATAACGTATGAACCATAACAGACTGATATGTTTGATTAAGTTTTATTTTGTCTTAGGTTTTTAATAAGGATTAATATATGACTTATTCGTATGTAGAAAGTGATACTGCAGGATAATCTTCTGCTCATCCAGTCTTTTTCCAGACATGATCGCCCAAGCGTGTATCAAGTATGGCACTTAACTGACTGATTCGTATGCAATACTTTGATCAATGCCCAATCAAATTGTTAGAAAATAAGTTTATCAATTCTATACACAAACCACAAAACAAATATTTAATAAAGATTAATATATTACTTATTCTTATGGAACATTTTGATCTGTATTATCTCCCCCCCCCCGCAATGCCCAATCAAATTGTTAGAAAATAGGGAGTTTCTCAATTCTATACCAAAATCACAAAACACCAAGTATTTTAGATCAGAAAATTGGGATTCTTATGGAGATACTCGGCAGCCTCGACATATTTGGGAAAGATAAGCGTAATCAAGAATCTATATTGGCAGCAAATCGCCTGCATACGGACAGGTAACGAATTCAGCAGATATACAAAGGTAGAAAAGAGCGTAAGACAAGGATGTGTCTTTTCACCGGATCTATTCAACTTGTACAGCGAGACTATTCTGAAGACCCTAGATGTTATTCCAGGATTTGTCATCGGAGGCCACAATTTGAACAACGTAAGGCACGCAGATGATACAGTACTGATAGCAGATACAGAAAGGAAACTACAAGACCTTCTACAGAAGGTAGAACTGATGGAGATGCTCAGCAGCCTTGACATATTTGAGAGACATAAGAATCTCTACTGGTAGCAAACTGCCTGCATACGAACAGGCATCGAATTCAGCAGATATATGAAGATAGAAAGGGGCGTAACACCAGGATGTGTCTTTTTGCCGGATCTATTCAACTTGCAGAGCGAGACTATTCTGAGGACCCGAGATGTTATGCCAGGATTTGTCATCGGAGGCCACAATTTGAACAACATAAGGTAAGCAGATGATATAGTGCTGATTGCAGACACGGAAAGGAAAGTGTTTTAACAGAAGACGGAAAGTGCAACACAGAGATCCGAAGACGAATTGTCATGGCGAAGGACGCGTTCCAGAAGCTGAATAAAGTATTAAGAGACAGGAAACTTTCACTAGAAACAAAGAAGAGAGTACTGGATTGCTATGTGATGTCAGTTCTTCAATACGGCAGTGAATACTGGACAATATCATCAAAGATGAAGGATAAACATGAAGCAACTGAAATATGGTTCTACAGAAGGATGCTGCGGATATCATGGATCGAGCATGTGAGCAATGATGAGGTTTCGGAAAGGATGGAAGTGAAAAGGAAATTAATATTGAGCATCAGGAAGAGACAACTAAAGTTCCTGGGACATGCAATGAGGAAGGAGGGCTTGGAGAACCTGACTAAAACAGACCAGATAGAGGGTCAAAAAGATAGGGGTAACAGTGGATACCATATGCGAAAGGCCTGAGCGGATGGATGACGGAACAGGGTTTGCGTGGTGTAGCAGGAGAAAGCGTGCTATCAGGGGATAGGGAGATGTGGAAACCATGATCGCCTACGTCCTGAAAGGAAAAGGCACATAGAAGAAGAATATATATATGCCAACTGTTTATAAGAAATTATAATGTGGATATAATATGGGGGATCAATTCTATATTATAATCAATATATAAACTGATCCCTCATTTTGTGGTCATGCTAGTTTCTATACATTTATATTCTAGATTTATGGGCTTGAGCTAGTGAATGGCAGAGCAGGAGCTGCGTGGTGTAACAGGAGAAAGCGTGCTAAGAGCCACCAGAGATAGGGAGACGTGGAAGGCCATGATCGCCTACGTCCTGAAAGGAAAAGGCACATAGAAGAACGTCAGCTAATAAATCCACAAAGAATGAAGTATTTCTAGGTCAGAAAATAAAGACAGAAAAGGCTGAAAATACACTTCGGAGGTGATTAGAATGCTTTTCCCAGTATTTTTTTTTTTTTTAATAATATCACCCCGAGCAAGGCGGTAAAGGCCACTGATGTGCAGGGGGCTACGTAAGAGTGAAAAGATTGGAAAAGAGAAAGCCGGAAACCACATCCTAAACAGGAAACAAGGGATGAGCCTCTTCACCCATTGTATCATATGGTAAGATGCTTAAACCTAAAGTAAAACGTTTTAAGTGTTTTACTTACAGTATTATGTCTCAGCACTTCACAGTGAAAATAAACATTTTGGTATATTTTGATAAAAAAAGGCATAATCTTTACAAAAAAAATCTGATGGCGAAAACGGACTTGATTTTCAGAATCAGCGTTAAAAAATAGCCCCAAAACCATGTGCCCAATTAACATTTGCATAAAATAATTGTCGACTGTTGTTGTTCTCGTTTCGCCGACTCACAATAAATTCTTCTTTTTCTTCTTCTATGTGTCTTGTCCTTTCAGGACGTAGGCGATCATGGCCTTCCACGTCTTCCTATTCCTGGTGGCTCTTAGCACACTTTCTCCTGAAACACCACGCAACCCCCATTCTGTCATCCACCTGTTCAGGTTTTTCAAATATGTTATCCGCTGCTTTCCCTTGTCTCTTTTCTCTTCTATCTTGTCCGTTAGTATCAGGTTCTCCAAGCTCTCTTTCCTCATTGCATGTTCCAGAAAATTTTTCTTAATATTTTTCGTCCTGATGCTCAATATTATTTTCTTTTTCGTTTTCAAATACGTCATCAAATTAACAAGCCAGCGCTTTAAACCACAAAGCTATGGCCAATGAGCTTTTAAAGAATAACCTTTTCTTCCTCTATATGCTGTGTCCATTCAAGACATTGGCGATCATGGTTCTCCACAATTTCCTCTCTTTGTAGCTCTCATTAAATTTTGTCCTTTTCTTATTTCTTCTAAACGCTGTTCCGCCATCCAATTTACTCAGGCTCATTCTTCTTCTATGTGCCGTCTCCATTCAGGATATTGGAGATCACGGCTCTCCACAATTTCCTGTCTTTGTAACTCTTAATAATTTTTCTCTTTTATTATCTCTCCTCAAACTTGTTAGGCGATTCATTTTCTCGGCCTCACTTGGTAGAGTATGCGTTGTTTACTTCTGTCCGTATTGCTCTCAATCTGTCCTGTGAGTATCAAATTTTCCAAGCCCTCTTTCCTAATTATGTGAAATAGAAATTTCAACCGACTCTTCTTGATGTTATGTATAAGTATCCTTTCGTGTGCATTATCTTTAAAACTTCGTCGTTACTTATTTATTCGGCCCTCGGCGTTCTCAGTATCCTTCTGTAGGACAACATCTCTGCTGCGTCATCTGTGAGGAGATTGTCCTACATTCGCCGACATATAGGAGAACTGATATTACGCAACAGTTTAGTTGGTTTTTAAGGCATATCAACCTCGGCGGGTCATTTATTGCCAACTAAATTATATTTATTTATTGCTGGTAATACTTTTAAACAATTGTTGCTTTTATATAAGTTTTATGTCTAGTAATACTTTTTTCTTTTTCGAGTATCAAGATTCATTGGGATTTGTTTTTAAAGCAGGGTCCTCAAGTCCTACCCTTGTTATTTAACCCATAACTGGAGGGAAGGGACGGATTAATACCTTTCCCAAGGGTACTTCAACTGGAATTCGAACTCGGCTCACCGATTTGTCTTTCCGAGCCGATATCCACTGCACCACAACGCACATCCGTCACT
>JBBBDQ010000707.1:1957500-2002500 GCA_037127315.1 Ascarosepion bandense
AAGACATAAGAAACGATATTCAGAAGTTTCAAGGTTGTTATAAACCCGAAGCACAAACTAAAATAAAAGGGCTGATAAAATACAGACACACAGGCAGATAAACAACATCTTGCCTTATATATTTATATATATATATATATATAAAAGGCAAGATGTTTGTGTGTGTGTGTGTGTCTGTTTATCTGCCTGTGTGTCTGTATTTTATCAGCCCTTTTATTTTAGTTTTTGCTTCGGGTTTGGCTCTAAGTAGGTATAGTTGTAGTTCTTAGTCTCAGCCATGATACCATTTACTCAGAGGACTTATTTAGCCTTCAAAATTCATTTTACGACGAAAACAACTTATTTGATATCGATACCAGGAAATCAAAATTTCACTTACATCCATTCATTTTTCTTTCAGTCTACGGTTTCGCTTTAACTGGAAACAACTATTTGGTTTTTTGTCTTCCGTGCCAACGTCCAAAGAGTCTGAGCTCCAGGATCATAGATTAGTTTTAAAGCTTTCATTACACCCGAGCAACGCCGAGCTATGCTGCTAGTTTGAATATAAAAAAGAAATTCAAAAACATCGCTTATTCACTTTCGTTAGGGCACCTTGGCATGTTGTAATAGTTAACGAGCTTGTCTCTCTAGAACAATTACGACTAAGTAGTCAGTTCAATTCTAAATCCATGCCCCATATTTTCTGCCTTGTGCCACATCTAAACTGCATTTAAAATTCACTTTGGGCAATACAACGTGGTCTAATGGCTAACCAAGCTGTTTCGCTAGATCAGTTACGGCTGAGTAGGAAGTTCGATCCTCACTGGGGGCTCCATATTTTCGACCTTGTTTTACATCAAAGCTATGCTTAGAAAATCATTTGGACATCCCGGCGATATGTAATCGTTAGCAAGCTTGTCTCGCTAGAATCATTACAATTGAGTAGCGAATTTGATCTTCAATGGGTGCGCCATACTTTTGACCTTGCATCACATCAAAGCTGCGGTTAGAAAATCGTCTTACATAGGTTTGTTTATTAGACACTGTAACACTGCAGTGCGGACTGACCTGCACCCCTCAGGTTACGTCTTGGTCACGGCACCCAAATATGTAAAACTGCACAGGGCGGACACGCCTGGCGACAGACCCTCGTCAAAACGGCATCAGATGTGACGCCTCAGCCGGGCTGGCCGTCTGTCTAATATGACGCTCGTTCTCGCTGACGGTTGTGACGTTCCCAGTTGTGACACTGCCACCCGGTTGTACGGTTGGTTTGGTCGCTGTTGCTGGTCGTGACGATCCCGCCCGATGATGTCGCCACAAAAGCTGGATTACAGGACGTCTTTTGCAACAACGGGCCACTGTCCCACGTTGTGATTAGATCCCAGAGGACACTGGTGTACACCAGTCCGGACACTGGTGTACACTTGTGGTGTGAAAAAAAATAAATAAATAAACACGGCACCAAAAAAAAAAAAATTAATAAAATAAATGAACAAGCCGAACACGCTTGGAGAGCTACGAAGAATGTCTTTATATAAAGAAAAAACAATGTCTTTCTTTTCCCAAGAATACAGTTGTCGAAAATGATATCCAATCGTCGAAAATGATATTTACAACCGAGAAAGTTTGCCAAAAGCATCATAGCTTCCAATCGTCAAACGAAATGTTTTGTCTAAATTTCGTTAGCGTTGAAATGAACAGATCTCTTCAAATTTTCGCCAAAGTCTCTTCTCGTATTTCATTAAAGACTTTCCATTAATTCTCTATAATCTCTGTAACTCCTAAAACAGCAAAGTTCTTTCGGATTCTTATCGGAGTTTAACGGAGTTTGCCGAGGTTGAACGAACGAAGAATCAGAATTTTCGATTTTCCCGTGATGAAAAAAAAAAAATAATAATAATAAAAATAAAAATAACATTCTTTCGGGATTCATGTCGATAGCGCATTATTCCAAATTAACTCCCTCAGTTAATTTGCGGCAGGCTTCATCCGAAATTAACTCTTTAGCCATAAGTTCTATGGTGGACGACCAGCCGTGGGTCATGGCTCCCCGGCTGGGGCCTTTTTCCCCAGTCGTTACATTTCGACTGATAGCAGCTCCAACTCAACTAAACAAACTCAACTTTTCGTGTCGAGCATCTATTTTTTTTATAACCAATTTCGATCCTCTTTGGGGATCCGGCCGGCTCACAGTCTTCTGTCTCCGCCCACTCGATTTGCGGAAGTTTTTAGCTCAACGAATGAGATTTTGCCAACTCATATCGGAGCTTAATTCGTTTCGGGTTTATCATGTACTGCTGTGTTCAACAACAGCCTTGGCCTTCGTATGACCTTATCAAATCACTCTGATACTTGTTTTGTCTACACGTTTTCAGATTAGCGCAATCAACATTTCAGCTCTAAGGGAAATTTATATGATCATGAAAAGGGGCGAAATTTACACAATCATGAAAGACAAGAAATGTATATTTATCCAAAATAACTTTGACCCCGACTTTTAGAAGTACTTGAAAAATAATAAAATTATTTTTTTCCTAAGCTTACATTGCGTGACGCAATAGAACTCTAATAACATTGCCAGTATCGATTTCTCTCTCTGTTGTTTTAAACCAACCAAAGGAAAGTATCCCCGCGGGAGAAGGGAAAGTGTAAATTAGATTACTCCATAGTTGGCCGTTAAGATTGAAAGAAGAAATCATGTATTTCCAAAAAATACAAACTTCTTTCAAATTTAAAGTAGATCTCTATTCTGATTAGTTAAATTGAACACACACATAAATTTTTATGTCTTCCCATATCTATAAATGACAAGCGTATTGTTTCTTGTATTCAAATGAAAATCATTTTCACAACAATAATCTAACATTGCCTGATGACGAGTTGAAATCTCGAAACATAGAAATGTCCGTGTTGCAATGTAATTTTAATTAAAAAAACAAATTTATATATATATATATATATATATATATATAATAATAATATTTATTAATAAATTATAACATTGATATGTTACAATATCACTACAAAAGTAGCTATTTTGTTTCGACACTTTTTGTGTCTTATCAAGTGATGTCGTTATTTCAAAATGAATGGCTTTAAAAGATTAAGAACAAGCAAGACCTCTTTCATCAGGGAGGCATTATTGTATGTACAATGTGGACCAATCAGAGTAAAGCAACTTTTACTTTGGAGAATATGTGGGAAGACTTAAAATTAATCTTGGTGGGTATTGGTATTAAAATTTTATAAAATTAAGATCAGCATTATTAATTAACTATTATATCTACTATATTTTTGTTGCTAAAAAATATATATATATATATATATATATATATATGTGTGTGTGTGTGTGTGTGTGTGTGTGTGTGTGTGTGTGTGCATATATATAAAATAACAAAGAATAATTTTCGGAAAAATATTGCCAGCCTGCGTATTTATAGCAGATAACGAAAAAAAAGAATCTTTATATTTCATAGATGTTATCTTTTATGCCATTAAGCGACAACAGATGGCGTGAACTAAGAAACTGGCCCACGCACCTTTCAATTGTTGGTCACGTCTAACAAAGACAGAAGGCAACAACAAATAAAAAGAAAAGACAGCAAACTGGTCGATATCTTTTCATTTCCGAAACCTTTGCGATTTGGCAGCATTGTTTGTTCAACGCCTGATGGGGTACGACCCGAAAGAGAAGTTGACGCTCTACGCCTTCCTTTTTGGTGCCTTAGGCCATCTTGAATGGGTTGTTGTTAGCTCGACCTATTTTTTCTTTGTCTGTTTTGGTCGCCCATCAATGGATATCTCAAGAATAGACAGGGACGTTTTGTTTGTCACTGAATCTTTTGCCTCCAGTTATTTAGAGCTGTGAATTTGCCAGTATACTTAATTTTCGCGACAAGAATTTAATGACTTATCTCTGCTTCGTTATGCAGATTTAGCGTCGTATTCAGACAGCAAAGTTAGTTCGTTGGAACCGCGGCTGTTATTGAAAGAGTAACAACAGAACGGCATCGTATGTTTGTTTTCTAAACAATTAATAAAAGAAAGGAATCTAAAGAGGTTTTCATACACTGGCGGTCTGCGGATTTATTAAGTCCATGGATGTCATTTCGATTCTAGCAATGCCGTGTAGCAGTTTCCGTTAAGTTTTTTTTGTGCATTTCCGTCCATGCAGTTGGTGCAAACAAAAAGGACCGTTCGTGTGCATTTCGAGACTTATAAAGGCCAGTATCATGCCAATGTACGAGAATAAATTTCGATCTTTTCAACCTGCACAGCGAAGCATTAGTCACTCACTTATTTATGTACTTACTAGCAATATAGCCCGGGGTTGCTCGGCTGTAATTAAAGCTTTAAAACTAATCTATGGTCCTGGAGCTCAGAATCTTTGAAAGTTGGCACGAAATACTAAAAAGCAATAGCTGTTTCCAGTTAAAGTGAAACTGTAGACTGAAAAAAAAATGAATGGATGTAAGTCAAATTTCCATTTCCTGGTATCGATATCAAATAAGTTTTTTTCGTCGTAAACTGAATTTTGAAGGCTAAGTAAGTCCTCATGGCTGAGACTAAGAACTACAATTATACCTACTTAGTCAAACCTGAAGTAAAAACTAAAATAAAAGGGCTGAAAAAATACAGACATACAGGCAGATAAACAGACACACACACAAACATCTTGACTTATATATATATATTATCGATTTTCTGCACTATTGTAAGAACTGCAACCATGAAACTTCTGAATATAGTTTCTTATGTCTTTCTCTATGAGTGTATCAAATTTCATTAAAATCGGACCACTCCTATAACCCGATTTTTTCGATTATTGATTACCGATATTTATCGGGGCTACCTCGGCACAAAACCTAGCTAAGAGCACTCGCAGACGCTTATAGTACAACTGTGTAAATTTTCAAGAAAATCGGTTCAGCCGTTTAGGAGTCTATAGGTAACGGACGGGGACACACACACACACACAGTCAAGTTCCATTTATAAATAAGTTTAGATGAAAATCTTCCTTTTCGGATTTTACATATTTTGATGTAACTTTTTTTTACTTCAAATTCAAATTCTTTTCAAAATGTGGCTAAGGATGTGTTCTATCTATCCCTGTAAACTGTTTGAAATGTGGTTGAGAACTGAATTGGTGGTGAAGCTTGAAAGCTGCCTAGATTGAGTCAATGTCGGACAAGAATATATTCAGCCACTGCCGTAGTTAAATTATGACGCAAGATGTATACTAAAAGCGAAGTATATCATAATTATAAACGTTTTCCTATTTTATGACTTCAATCCCTGCGCCGGACAGTGTGTATTTGGACTCAAACTAAGCTAAACACTCTATAACAGCATTATATGTGATATATCTAAACTGCTATTGACTCAAAGGAAGTTTAATTCTACGTCTTTCCTAGAGTGTCATATGTTACATCAATTTGCTTCATGCTTTGAAATTCTTCGGGCTTTAAATGTAAATCAATCAAGGAACAAAGATATACTCCCAGAAAAGGTTGAAATTTCGAAAACTTACTCATCAAAGATTCCAGTAATCAGCAAAAGTACAATTTTCAAGAAATCTCACGTTCACTCGTCCATAAATTCTCCGTCATATTCCGTCAAAAATAATCGTAAACACAGAATATTTTTTTGTATAGCAACAACAGGATAAAGTAAATCTACACGTAAATACATTTTCCACCCTAAGAAAAAACATTCAAGATTCAACCGGAAAGAAATAAGAAAAATAAACGATTCAAGCAGAAATAAAACCTAAAATGGAGTGAAAAAAAAAAAATGAAAGTGATGAAAAGAAAAAGTTATTTCTGATGATAGATGTTTTATCAGTAATTGTGAGACTTTTTATTGCCAAGTGTATGGTAGAATGTAATATATTCGGTCACGTCACGTCACCTGACCGAAGACAGACGCATCACAACCGACGCCATTTCCGGCACAAAAAGAAGGCGTCAGAGAATATAGCGACTCAAGCCGGAAGGATTCCCCATCACATTTTGTCCCTGTCTTTCCAGGATCGGCACATCTTATAGGAATGGTTGGTCATCGCTCTGCTGGAAGAAGAATACTTCTTTATCTATTTCTTTTTTTATTCGTTCTCTCTCATTCACGCCTGTCCATCTGTTTGAATAACGTGTGGTTGTTTTTAAAGCGCAGATAACAGGGTCATGTTTCAATAGCGAAATCTTTACTGCTAACTGCAAATGATCGTCAACCAATCCATTTAAAACGACAGCAAACCCCCCCGCAAAAAAAAAAAATAAATTTATTTTTACTAAAAATATATGTAAAAATTTCACAGTTTTTCCTATTTGAATTTTCTGATGAATTTAATTTCTAATTTATATTTTTAATTGTTAAAATTTTTAATTGTTAAATTTTAAAATTTAATTTTTAATTTTTTTAATTTTAATTTTTTTATGAAATTTTGATGAAATCAATTTAAAATTTAATTTTTAATTTTTTTAAAGTTTGATTTGAAATTTAATTTTTCCTATTTTTAATTTTCTGGTGAACCACGGTTTGAAAATAAATTTCACGATTTTTTTCTATTTTAATTTTCTGATGAAAAAAAAAACCCTTTCTGTTCTACAATTATAAATATCCATGGAAATTCTTCCTATAAAATAGTTAAATATTTGAATCTAATGGCCTTAGAAAAATATTTATGACAATCATATAAATATAGTCATTATTTAAATTAAGATAAAAAGAAAATTTTCGAAACTGACAAGGGTTTACATCTCACTGAAGCAGACGTGAAAAATATCGCTTCATTCTTTCTCGGAAATCAAACCAGTGACTCTGATGTCTTTTTCATCTTTCCTAGCGATTAAAACAGTAGTTCATTAGTTATGGGGTATTCGTTGTGGTGCAATAGATATCGGTTCAAATTCTACTTAAATTCGTTGCATTCACTTACGCGCAAATACCCATGGGAAAGGTATGAATTTGTCTCTGCTCCTTCCAGGTATGGATTAAATAGCAGAACAGATTGGGTTCTATAGCTCTGGTTGACAACCAGTCTACCGCAGAAGGTAATGGCAATCAGCTGCGGGAAAAGATTGTGCCCTGGCAGTCATCTCTTTTTCGAGACATGATCGTCCAAGCGTCTATCTCTTATGGAATTGAACTGACTGATTTCCATGGTGAAACATAGCGGCTAAGGAACAAGCATAATTTTTTTAATCGTGTTCATCTCATACAAGGCCCAACAGACACTCAAGAGAGAGGATTATGAAAGTAGTTTGTTGTGTGGGCAGTAAGAGGCACAGTTTATTTGAATTTTCTGATGAATTTTTAATTCCTAAGTTAAGAAACGAATAGGCAGTTTCCGATTTCTATGATTATAACATTCAGTCAGTTAAGTGCCATACATGATACACGCTTGGGCGATCATGTCTCGAAAGGGAGATGACTGACTGGGCAGAAGATTATCCCTCAGTAGATTGCCATTACTTTCTGCGTTAGACTGGTTGCCGACCAAGGCTATAGAACCCAATCTGTCCTTCTATTTAACCCATAACTGGAAGGAATAGACGGATTAATACCTTTCCTAAGGGTATTTGCGCGTAAGTGAATACAATGGATTCAACTGGAATTCGAACTCGGCTCCCCGGTTTCTCGTTCCGAGCCGATATCCACTGTACCACAACGCACATCCCCCCACATTATAACATTACCCAGGGAAATTTGGCCCTATTGAATCGTTAAATATTTGTGCTTAACAAACTTTGTCATTACCCTAAAATAAAATCAAACATTAGCTATATAGGGTAATACCAAGTAAAAATTACCTAAATACGGTAATAGCAAACAAAGGCAATGAGTAAGCAGTTCAAATGCAAAGATTCGAAATTGACAAGCTGATAAATTTCACTGAAACAGACGTTAACAGTATGGCAGCATTATCGCTTCCTCTATCACCCTGTTCATTTTACTTTCTTTCTTATTATGCAAGTTTTTTTTTTCTCATAGAAAACAAATAGCATCTGTGATGATTGTCTTTACCTTCGTTGTTGTTATCACAGAGTTTCAGCTGTTTTGCTCTCCGACCTTCACAGCGTCCTATTGATTTCTGAACTTCTGTCTCAGTATTTAGACTTAAAGTCAAAAATAGCATCCATTTTCAGGAAGTCATGGAGTTAATATTTGTCTTACGCCTTATGACGGTCGGAGGATCCAACGGCCGAAACGTCGTGATAACAATAACCAAGATAAGGATAACAGTCCGAATATAGATGGTGTAAATAATGATCTCCTCATACTAGAAATTCAGACAGAAATTATCTCATCTGTACGGACCATATATGATATACCAGCGGAGACTTGACCCAAAGTTGTGAGTTGAATACCAGGCTACAGCAATAATTTTCAGGGTTAGAGGGAGATAACTCATGAATAGCAAAAGCGGCACTTCTACGCAAGGAATTGAGGTCATATACCCAGTGATTGTAATAAAGGGTTCGGTTCAAAATTCCTAGCCGGAGCGTACAATGACCGAAATGTCGTACACATGGTAACAAAGATGAGGACAATAGTCCGAATGATGTAAAGACTGTAAATACTACCTCATCCCAAAAATATAGACAAGAAAGTTTCTCTGACACATATTTTTACTTAGACAGCCAAAAAACACTAAGTAGAGTGGTTTATTATATATCTAAACTTATTTATAAATGGAACTTTGTGTGTCCGTTACCTATAGACTCCGAAACGGCTGAACCGATTTTCTTGAAAATTCACAAAGTTGTACTATAAGCGTCTGCGAGTGTCCTTAGTTAGGTTTTGTGTCGAGGTACCCCCGAAAAATATCGAAAATCGATAATTGAAAAAATCGTGTTATAGAAGAAGTGGTCCGATTTTAACCAAATTTGATACGCTCAATGACAAAGACATAAGAAACAATATTCAAAAGTTTCAAGGTTGCAGTTCTTACAATAGTGCAGAAAATCGATAATATATATATATATATATATATATATAAACATGTTACGGAAATTAACGAATTTTAACGAAACTTGGTTATAAGCAACCGACAATTTGTAATGAATTATTTTGAACATTATTTTTACCGATACTCGTATTTAAGTAGATATTCTGTTTTTAATTAAACAGTATTTTATATTTATATCTACCGGCCTGGTTATTTTTACGATAAATTTTATTGCGAAAATGTGTGTTATCCAGCAGGATTCGAACCTGCGACCCCTATTTACATAGGGTAAGCTACCATTTGATCTGGTACTGTCTTAACCACTCGACCATGGTTTGTTTACGGTAGATCGAAAATTGTGTTATATAAGCATGATAAAAACCTCGTCTGATCAAGAGGCTTTTTTTTTTCTTTTGCAGTAATTGGCGTTTCTATAACTGAAAAGAACAAAATGAAAACATTAAACAATCCATTTTTAGTTGTTTTTACATATGTTGTTAACATCTGGGATCATCTGGATGGAAATTGTTCGTTATTAAATTACGAAATTATATCATTTTTTCTGAAACACCTTCTAGTTTGGTTGTTTAGTGGCATATCAACCTCTTATGGCTCATTTAATGCTAAAATTTAATTTTCTTTAAAGCATTAGTATTTTCGTTTCCAAAAATTATTGTTAATTTTTTTATTTTTTCAGAAATGTATTGCTGGTAATTTTTATGAATTACGACTGGAATTATTGATATCTTCATGTTCCACATTTTTTAGATTTTTCGCTTCAAAATCCTTGTATTTTGATAGCTTTTTAGTTATTATTATTATTATTATTATTATTATGCAATAATTTACCAATCAGGAGCATGTATTGTTGATATTTTTATTTTAAAAATTCATTCATATATTTTCATCCTGTTTTGATCCCAATTTGAGGAGGTAACTATTTGCTCATAGTTGCGACCCTAATAGGTGCTACCACCCCGGGTCAGGGCAGACCTGGGAACAACAGCAGTTAAGAATTGGTTTCATGTTTCTCAAAATATCCCGTTTAAAGGCCTTGCTGCAGGGTCTAGTTTATCATCATACCCAGTACACGAAACCCTTTTTACATACAGAATTTCTGATAGGATTCTGGTGAAAAGAACAACTGGTTTAGTCTTGTTAAAGAGAGCATCTGAGGAAGCACCAAGCTGATCGCCCGCAATTACCATCCCATTTCTAAGTGCGGTGCTCTCCTCTGTGGCTCTCTTCCAGACAGATTGACCGATTTACTTCCATTTTCCTCTTCAGTGGATAAACGAGCTTGGCTCGGTTGAGCACAATTCGTTGATTAGTTTTAGCATAACAATATAAATTTATCAAGACTGACAAGATTTTTCGCTTCAAGATTACAATCTATAAAAATGGTATGACACTCGATCGAAATTGCTAAACAGATTTAATGTAGAATGTGTGTCCGGAGAAGTTTGGAAACTTTTTTTTATTTTTCCAAAGCAAAATATCTTCAAAACAGATTTAAACGTGAATTATTATTATTGTCATTTTTCATCATATTTCTATTTCTGCTATGGTCGCACTACCAACCAAGTCTGCGGGAAGACCTAAGGCAGGTCGTGGCGTGTTGTTATGGCTCCATTTCATGGTTTTTCTATCTCCCCTATCATCTCTAGCGTTATATAGACAAAGTTTTCCTTAGTGTGTGGGCTCTACTTAATAAGACAATTTTTTGTATATCTCTTAAACTGGGGTTTCCAGGGATTCTTTCAATGTGTTGTTTTGTTCCATTGTTTATCATTCCAAGTGTACCTACTATCACTGGCACGACTCTTGTTTTCAAAATATCTTCAAAACAGATTTAAACATGAATTATTATTATCATTATTATTATTATCTCTGCTTTGAGCCGGAGGTATTGTTTTCGGTCGCATTTGTTTGTTTGTCTGCATGTCCGTGGTTAACCTATCTCATGACCCACTGGATGGATTTCGATGAAATTTTCAGGGATAACTGATTTCATGACTTTCATGAAGTGTTTAAATTTCGTGTTCGATCCAGTACGGGATTAAATTTCTGACTTATTGTTCCCGGTTTTTTACTCACTAATCTTTCTTTTTTTTTTTTTTTTTTTTTCTCGTATGTTTCACACGCCGAATACTGAATCTTCCCCTAGATTGCTTTACGTAATTACATTTTGTGAGCGCACTTTTTTTTAAGATAGTAAATAATAATTTCTTACTAATCACTGAGATGATGTCGGTTTTGCTTTGGCGGATAATATTATTTTTTGACTGCTGTTGTTATTATTATTAGTAGTAGTAGTAGTAGTAGTATTGTTATATTTGATTTCTGTTGTAAACACATTTTTTCTATTTTATTAAGTCACGGGCTACCAGTAATCCTTTCAATGAGTATCGGAATATTTTTTATAGCCAATTCTCTTTTCCAATCTTTTCACTCTTTTTTTTTTTATTTTATTTTATTTTTTTTTCAATTGGAGTAGATAGACTAAACTATCGCCCGGTTCACACTCCACCCACGTCTATTGAACAGGTGAAGAGGCTCATCCCTTGTTTCCGGTTTTTCTCTTTTCCAGTCTTTTCACTCTTACGTAGCCCCCCGCGCATCAGTGGCGTTTTCGCCTTGCTTGGGGGTGATATGATTTTAAAAAATCCGAGATCTCCAACTGCTACTGAAATTGTTGATCTCCGCACATGTTACATTTCTGAGATTTCCATTTCAAGACCCCTGTATTTTGTTATTATTATTATTTCAAACAGATCTTATGCAATAATTTAACAATCAAGAGCCTGTAATAACGGATTACTACTGGACTATTTCTGAGAACGGAAAAAATAATTGAATCTGAAGTTGGCAGTTGTACCCATGATTATTGGGGGACTTGAAACAATACCAAGGAACATTTCAAATGGGTTTGAAGAATACCTGAGATTTGCTTTAAAACTGAAAAATCATGGAAAACAAACGTAGCGGTTGGTACATTCGGAACAATGCCCAAGGAACTTTCAGTGTTTTTGAAAGAATATCAGGGCTTTAACCGAGAACAGAAAAATATCGTAGAATATGGGGTTAATAGTTGTACCATTCCATCGTGTCTTCAATAATGGATAGCGGCTCAGACTGAGAAATCAAAGAGCAGTGTTCAAATTCTAATCGAGTTTCTTATATTCCCTTTTGAGTAAATACTACTGGGAAAGGTAAGAATCCATCTCTTCTCCCTCCAGCTATAAGAAAATGGTGATATAATCAAGAGGTTGATATTCCACACTTTTTCAAATAAAAAGTTAGGAATTAATATATTTAAAATGAGATCGAACTTCACATCTCAGTCAAGTTCGTTGCATTCACTTAGTAGCAAATATCTTTAGGGAAGGTATGAATCCGTTTCTTCTATCCCCAGTTATGGGTTAATTAGTAAGACAGACTGGGTCTTATAGCCTTGAAAGGAAACTAGTATAGGAGAATAATAAATTCGATTGAAAAAATTCCCATTTATCGGTAAATAGATTGGGGTCTTGAGATTTGGGTGGCACTCGGTCTAGGAGAAAATCAGTTCTGAATTTAAAAAAAAAACTTATACAACACTGTTGGATCACATACTATGTAGCTAAGGAATGGATTTTGAACGTTTACAATGCTTCTCATATCCTGACTCCGGTCGTCTTTGTGTAGGCAGTCGACACAGGACAAAAAAAGTTGTATAACCGGCGTGCTTAAAAATATTAAGCGAATTTGAAAATTCAGCGAAGAACTGAATGTATCCATTACCTCTCTGCTTCTGATTCTTTAAAAAAGTATTTCATTTGAAAAAAAAAACAAAAACAGAATCAAGAATGCAGAAATATTTTCTGTTGCATCTTGCCTTTAGTCTCCCCATCAATACATTTTTATAATAAAATTGCCAGGAATACATTTTTACGGTACAGTTACCAACAATACACAGTTATAGTAAAAATACCAGTAATAAATGTTACAGTAAAATTAACAACAATATATTTTAAGCAAAACATTTTTATAGGAAAATTGCCAACAACAAATTTTATGGTAGTTACCAACAATACACAGTTATAGTAAAAAATACCAGCAATAAATTTAAACTTATTTATAAATGGAACTTTGTGTGTGTGTGTGTGTGTGTGTGTGTCCGTTACGTATAGATTCCGAAATGGCTGAATTTTTTTTCAGCCTTTTTATTTTAGTTTTTGCTTCGGACTTGGCTCTAAGTAGGTATAATTGTAGTTCTTAGTCTCAGCCATGATATCATTTACTTAGAGGACTTATTTAGTCTCAAAATTCAGTTTACGACGAAAAAAACTTATTTGATATCGATACCAGGAAATCAAAATTTGACTTACATCCATTCATTTTCCTTTCAGTCTACGGTTTCGTTTTAACTGGAAACAACTATTGCTTTTTAGTCTTTTGTGCGTTTTCCAAAGAGTCTGAGCTCCAGGACCATGGATTAGTTTTAAAGCTTTCATAACACCCGAGCAACGCCGGGCTATACTGCTAGTTTATAATAAATGTTATAAAATGTTATCATACAGGCAGATAAACAGACACACACACAAACATCTTGCCTTTTATATGTATATATTATCGATTTTCTGCACTATCGTAAGAACTGCAACCTTGAAACTTCTGAATATCGTTTCTTAGGTCTTTGTCTATGAGTGTATCAAATTTCATTAAAATCGGACCACTTCTTCTATAACACGATTTTTCGATTATCGATTTTCGATATTTATCGGGGGTACCTCGACACAAAACCTAGCTAAGAACACTCGCAGACGCTTATAGTACAACTATATTTTCAAGAAAATCGGTTCAGCCGTTTCGGAGTCTATAGGTAACGGACGGACACACACACACACACACACACAAAGTTCCATTTAGATAACCTATATGAGTTGATGTGATTCTAAACAAAAACAACCGAACCAAAATGTCTATTTCTAAAAAAAAAAAAAAAAAGAAAAAAGAATTTTTATGCTCTGTCTTGTCATAAAGAATTTTAATGTGCCGCCATATTTAATACTTTTCTACTCCCTCCCTGACAATAGTCTTAAGCAGTTTTAATTTTTTACATAATTGGTTCACTGGGTTAAAACTAGAAACAATTTTTCTTGCTAGAATTTATTTTACACATTTAATCAGTCCACCATTCATCTTTGAATTGAATATTGCTGCCAAATTTGGTCTGATGCTCCTGCTATATATTTAGAGATTCATAAATAAAAATAAGAATCTGCAATGTTATTAGTCTTGACTTGACATCTAGGCTTCAGTTACTTCTCCACCACTATAACGTGCCTTTTCGATAAATACTGTCATGATAATTCTTCAGAACTTTCCTCTATAGTCAGTCAGTTAAGTGCCATACGTGAAACACGCTTGGGCGATCATGTCTCGAAAGAGACATGACTGACTGGGGAGAAGATTATCTCGCAGTAGGTTGCCGTTGCTTTCTGCGGTAGATTGGTTGCTAGCAAAGGCTATAGAACCCAATCTGTCCTGCTATTTAACCCATAACTGGAAGGAAAAGATGGATTAATACCTTTCCCAAGGGTATTTGCGCGTAAGTGAATGCAATGAATTCAACTGGAATTTGAACTCGGTTCCCCAATTTCTCGTTCCAAGCCGATATTCACTGCACCACACCTATACTTTATCTTCAGAACCTTGAATTTAAGCGCTGTACTAGATCAGTGGCAAGGTCTCATTATTTTGCAGTTGAAATGGCCAGATATAACCGTAGGTTCTATGCTAACAGTTTCTTCGATTGCACTTCTTTGTGGAATTCTCTTCCAGTTTCTTGCTTCTCAGTCAAGTTTGATTTTTAAAATTTTAAATACAATATCAGTCGTTATCTTCTGACATCTTAATAATTATTGTTCTTTTATTGCCTTTTTCCTTAATGATATATATTTTCTGATATTCTCTAAAAATTGGTAATCCGTAGCATTTTAGTAGCTTTATTTCCTTGCGTGAGAATGAAATGAATACTAAATTTCTTAGTTTCAGAAACAGACCAAGAACACTAGTCTACAATTTTTCACGAGTTGTTGGTTGGCTGTTTTGTTTTTATGGCATATCAACCTCAGCGGGTCATTTAATGCCAACTAAATTATTTATTTATTGCTGGTAATACCTTTTTTTTTCAACAATTTATTGTTGTTTTTCTATAAGTTTTTTTTTTTTGTGTGTGTGTCTAGTAATACTTTTTTTTCTTTTCGAGTATCAAGATTCATTGAGATTTGTTTTTGAGGGCAGGGTCCTCAAGTTTTACCCTGTTATTTAACCCATAACTGGAGGGAAGGGACCGATTAATACTTTTCCCAAGGGTACCAGTGCTTAAGTGAATGCAGGGTATTCAACTGGAATTCGAACTCGGCTCACTGGTTTCTCTTTCCGAGCCGATATCCACTGCATCACAACGCACATCCGTCACTCAACGCTTACAGCACCTGGTATTCCCAAGCGGTCACCCATCTAAGTAATGACCACGTTGCTTAACTTCGGTGATCGAGCGAGAACCGGTGTATTCAACATGATATGGCCGTAAGCCTTTTCACGAGTTGATTACTTCATAAAGGAAATGTGCCAATTCTAATGAACTCTAAACTGACCTTCAAATTAGATGATTGACTCTAAATTTAGAGATATTTAGTCAGTTATTTCATACACATGATTATAATGGACTTCCTCAAGAAAAGTAATGTTGCTTTGCAAAATCTACTTTGATGTTCTGTTTTGTTTTGATTACCAGCGCAATATACAAACATAAGATGGCAATTTGTGTGTTTATTGTATAAAATACAACGAGAAAATTCTTTTCGGAAGTTTATTCATGCGCAGTTATTCAGCAGCCACACGTCACTCCTTAGTCTGTCGTTGTAAACTGCAGAAAGATTATCTCTGGTCACAGTCGAACAATGCTCAGCCAACATTGATGAACTCCACTTGATCTGATATCTTTTCCCTATTGTTGCAATGTTTTGATGAAATTGTTCCCGGTGCTCGCCACTCAAAATACCACAGTTTGGGGGGAAAAATCAAGGTGTGCGTCCAAGAAGTCCATCTTCAACAACACATTCCAAGCAAAAGGTTTGCATGCTTTCAAGAAGACTTCAACCAGTTTTCTGTAATTCCCTGAGCTTTTATTACCCAGAAAGTTGTTTCCAACTGATGTGCTGTTTTTCCGTTCCTCATAGTCAGCCAGTTAAGTGCCGTATGTGACACACGCTTTGGGCGATCATGTCTCGAAAAAGACATGACTGACTGGGCAGAAGATTATACCGCAGTAGGTTGCCATTGCTTTCTGCGATAGACTGATTACCAGCCAAGGCTATAGAACTCAATCTGTCCTATTATTTAACTCATCACTGAGGGGAAGAGTCAGATTAATACCCTTCCCAAGAGTATTTGTGCGTAAGTGAATGCAACGAATTCAGCTAGAATTCGAACTAGGCTTCCCGATTTGTCGTTCCGAGTCGATATCCACTGCACCACAAAACACATCCTTCCTCAAATCTTTTTACCGAAATAAGTTTACGAATCTGGGGACCAACAAATACACCTTCCTTTATATTTGCTTCACTTATTTTTAGAATTGTACTCAGCACATACTTCAATTCTTCCTTTGTTTTTTTTCCCCTAGCCATCACGAAATGCTCCATATGACCAAGCTTGACGTGAAGAGGTGGCAACAAGTATTTAGAGATATTTAGTTAATTATGTCTTACGCGTATGTACAATGCATTTCTCCAAGAAAAAAAATGTTACTTTGCAAAATCTACTTTGTTGAATAAATTAAGGCCGGAAAGATAAGCTCAAATTTTATACATTCGCCGTTATTCAGCAACCAAGCGTCGCTTTTTATTGTCCTTTTAAACTATAAAAGGATAACCTCTCGTCACCTACCAACAATAACCAGCCCGAAATGATCGACTCCATCTGTCCTGATACCTTACCTCCATTGATACAATGTCTTGATGAAATTTTACGCTGTGCTTGTCACTCACAGTTTGGGGGCAAATCATATTCCGACTAAAAGGTTTGCATATCTTCAGAAGGTCTTCCACCAGTTCTCTGTAATTTCCTGATTTTTTATTACGCAGAAAGTTAGTTGCCATTAATTTAAAAGCTTTTCGTACAGTTTTTACTTTCCTCGTAGTACTGTCAAACTTTTCACCCAGAAGAAATCGAATCTGGTGATCAACAAAGATTACTTCTTTTATCTTTGCTTCACTTATATTGAAAAATTTATTACGCACATACTTAAATACTGTCTTTGTTTTCGCCTTCACGAAATTTTTTATGAGACTAAGTTTGATGTGAAGAGGTACCAGCAAAATATACTTTCATTCAATTGGTGTTAGACGCTAAACATTTTTTCCCCAAGTTCCAATGATTGTCGTAGGGGCCATTTTGTTTTGATGTAAAGGAACCTCTGTCTCGGTTGTAAAACAGGACTTAATATATCCATCCTGTAATTCTAGCAAGAACCTTTAAATCTCCGAAAGTTGTCAGTTATGTTGATCTTAGTTGACACACTTCAGTAATTGTTTCTTTCGCGTGGACTAGGATTAAATGTAAGGCATTACCATTGTGCAACAAGAATGCTTTACATATTTTCTTCGAGGAATCAAGAGACAGCTTTTATTACTCTGGATTGCAACTGACGCTATGTAATTGCACAAGACCACTGATTGTTGTAGATTATATGAGCTGGTGAATAATTTCCTGAATAAGTGTATATTTGTGAAACATCAACAAATATGCAAACTGGTTAGTAAAAGAAAAACAGACATTGTTTGAACAGATACCTGATTGTTGTCAAAATTAAGAATGCGAGTAAAATTCATCATGTCAGGAAAATATTTGATTGTTTTTAAACCAACGTAGCCAAGGTCAGATAATATGGACCTTGGAATTATGTAAACAGTGTGTCAGAATATGAAGTAATCGCTTATAAAAAGAGACAGAAATTAGTAGTAAGCAGTTGGTTGACAGTTAAGACCAGAACCCAGACTAAGAAAAACACAGGGAAAACCGCGGACGAGCACACGACCTCTGGCTGCTTCGATGCATGTGTGCTAACAACTCCCTTCTGCTCTATGATGAGCGAATAAATGATATGCTGTCTACATTTGTTTATCTATACGTGTTACGTTCGTCATTTTATTAATTGAGAACATCGTCATTTTATCAGCAAGGAAAAAGTGAGCGATTTTACAAGAGAGAAGATAAGTTTTGGGACCCTGTCGTCGAACAATTAATCGTCGTTCCATCAAAGCGTATACAACATTTATGTCGTTTTGGTTGCAGCTTAAATTTCGTCATCCTTGGCTCCAGGTTGTACAGCACGTTAGTCATTTTGGTTTAAGGGTTACGTGGAATACGTCGGTCTGATATCACTGCAGTACACCAAATCACATAAGACTAGATTCTTGTGACGATCATGGAAAAGAAAAAACGTATATCACTAGCTAATAGATTCCACTGATGTAACCTGAAACCTAACAGTTATCCTTTCTTTGAAAATTCCAAATCTCGGATTAAGTTCTTTAAATCACTGAATTATGTTGAGTGGTTCAGAAAAAATAATCTTGGTCATATGAAGTTGATAGTTTGGCGCCTTGGGGTGGTGTAATGGTTAGCCAACTTGACTTGCTAGAATTATTACAATTGAATAGAGAGTTCGATCCTCACTGAGTGTTCCATACTTTCGGCCTTGTGCCACATCTAAGCTATGCTTAGAAAATCACCATATGAAGTTTATAGTTTTAACTCAGGTTCCACTGTCTTCCGCGTCATCTGACTGAAATTCATACGATTCTAGTTCTTCTGGGACTGGTATGTCTTCATGATGGAGAACAGGACTCAATTCCGATGAAATACTTGGATATTGCTGTTTCATTTTTTTTTTTTTTTATTTTTTTTTTTTTATTTTTTTTTTTTGTCAAAATCCCTTAGCAATTAGAAATATCATGCAGAAGTAGCAATCAGTAACATGATCGGTTGGCTTTTTTCAAATCAAGAAACACTGCAAAAGATTTGCCTTCCTGGTTATTCATTGACTGACACTTGTTGTACAGGTATTACATCATATATGCGGTGCCCAGTTCTTCCCTTGGTCTCAAACTTTGCATCCAAAATGTAGTTGGTAAGCTTTTCTCACAACAAGTGATATATTTTTGCTTTTGATTTGCAAAAGTCATATCGCCACACACATAGCAGAAGTTATCGGCTTTGTTCACACATTTCCGTGGCATTTTTCACAGGACATTTAAATGTGTGAAAACCCAAGTGGAAAAGGGACTGATATTCTAATATTCTAATATTCTAATATTTGTGTATAATAAGGTTATTCGGTGAATAATAAATGTTGGCAACAACATTTTTGATGAAATATTCATCTAACACGAGTACCGTATCTTGAAATTTAGAGCCAATCAACAATTTTAGATGTCATTTTTATTTCCAGTAATACCAAAATTAGCTTTGATTGGCTATTTTTAAAATTCGCTCTGACTGGTTCTTTTTATTTTTGAAGCTTTCATGTTTTAGATCAGTGTAATCTTTCCGAAAAAATAATGGTTTCAATCTTTTCGACATCGCGGCAATTCAAGAAACAGAATCAGGGTAAGAAAAAAAAAGAGAAAACAAAGAGAAAGTATTAAAAATAGCGAAAAGAATAATTTCTTGCAGGCTAGATGCAAAAAAGAAAGATGAACGCAAACTGTAATTAGTAATATTTAGAAATAAATAAAAATGAAGATTTTAAAAAATGTTTTCCTCCTCAGAATTGGGTTTGGTTGTTTTGTTTAGTGCCATATCAACCATTTGTAAATTGTTTAATGCCGAAATCTAAACATTTTGTACACAATTTCATTTTAATGGTTTAGTGACAAAAGTTTTATTACCTAACCCATAGAGGGAGTGAAGAGATGAAGTCATACCTTTCCCATGGGTATTTGCGCGTAATATAACGAACCCAACGGGAATTGGAACTCGTCTGTACGATTAACCATTAAACTGTTTTAATGGCTCTCCGAGTCATTAAACATTCCATCGTCCGCACATCCGAACTTACAGTACCTGTTATTCCCAAGCAGTCATCCATCTCGGTACTGACCAGGTTTAACATTGCTTAACTTTGGTTATCGTACGGGAACCGGTATTTGAACTCAATACGGCCGTAAACCTCAGCATTTTGGGAAACAACTCTATTGACTTCCGACAAATTGATTTTATTTTCTTGCAATTTAGAGCAACACGAGAAAACCTAACATAATTTTCGATTTTTAACCTAGGTGCTGTCTGTTGTCACAGGCAATTTTCCAATTTCTTCATATGAGATTTCAAAGCGACAGCTACGTTTGAAAAGCCTGAGATAAAATTGTGTTTATGCGACGTCCATATGCCGTCAGAAGAGAAGAATCGAATCACTTTAGTTTACGTGAATTGCCCGAACCTTTCATTTCATATCCGTCAGTCCGACCGCAAGAAACGCTTACTGTTCGTTGCTTCTGGCAAGACATGAACTTCAAAATTCGCTTCCAGACGTCAAAACTTTTCCTACGTGCCATTTTTTTTTTCCAGGGAGGCACGGTGGCGTCATGGATAGCTGCTCGGATTGAGAGCCTTACATTGTCCTTATATTGACATGAAAAAGCTATGAATCCATCTTTTTAACCACCAAGTATGGGTAAAAATTACAGAACACTGTATTCTATAGCCTTGGATGGTAACCGGTCTAAGAGAAAGAAAACCTCTGAATTCAAGAACAGCCGGGAGGTGGACCACCTAGCCCGGACGACAAAGAGGTGCTCGTTGGATTAACACCTGCAATAAGAGACGTTACAATCGACAATGAACCAGCTCAGTATAGAGGCTATCCGTCGATGGTTTATGCCCTGCTGGGAGCGATAGGCTAAGAAAAGTATTGCTGCAAAATGTGAGCGATTATGGCTCTCCAAAACTTCCTATTTTTAGTAGTTCTTAGCATTATCTGTTCTTTTAGTTTTCCTTCTCCTCCTTTTTCTGGTCCTGGGTATGACGATAAACTGCATCCAACAGCGAGGTCTCAGATTGGGAGACTGTCAGGAGCATGGAACCACCTCTTAATTGCTGTTGCTTCCAGGTCCACAACACTCTTTTCTTTGTTTTCAATGAGATTTTCCTATCTCTCAGTACTCTGGTTTGTTTTTGAAATGCACCCTTGGCCATGCCAATGCGTCTTTGGAACTCAACATCGCACTTTCCTGCCAGGTATTTAAATTTCTTTACTTGTTTTATTTTAGTTTCTCCGACCTGTAGTTGGCATTTTGGCTATACATTCAGTTTTCTTGAAAAGTACTAGGATGTGCGTTGTGGTACAGTGGATATCGGCTCGGAACGAGAAATCGAGGGGGCCGAGTTCGAATTCCAGCCGAATTCATTGCATTCACTTACGCGCAAAAACCCTTGGGAAAGGTATTAATCCGTCTATTCCTTCCAGTTATGGGTTAAATAACAGGACAGTTTGGGTTCTGTAGCCTTGGTCGGCAACCAGTCTACCGCAGAAAGTAATGGCAACCTACTGCAGGATAATCTTCTACCCAGTCAGTCATGTCTCTTTCGAGACATGATCGCCCAAGCGTGTATCACGTATGGCACTTAACTGACTGACTGACTTTCTTCTTGCTTTCTCTTGCTACCTTCTGTAGAAGGTCTGGCATTTTTCTTTCCGTGTCTGCTATCAGCAGTGCATCATTTGCGTATCTTACATTGTTGAGATTGTGGTCACCATTGACAAATCATGGGAAAGGTTATTTCTCTCAGAATTGTTTCGCTGTATAAGTTGAATAGATTCGGTGAAAAAACACATCCTTGTCTTACGCCCCTTTCTATTTTTGTACATCTGCTGAATTCACTTCCTAAACGTACACAAGCGTTTTGCTGTAAATAGATATTCTTGATTATCGTAACGTCTTTTATCTTTTCGTGGACTAGAATATAATTACACTATGTCATGATAAACTTCTTAAGCTGATTGATGACAATTTTTTTTTTTTAATCATTTCACCCCGGGCAAGGCGTAAATGCCACTGATGTACGGGGGGCTACATAACTGAAAGAAAATTAATTAGAGAACGGAGAAGATGATTACAAACCAATTAGGAAGAAGTAATAGAAAGATAAAAATGCAGGTGTGATGACAGTTGCAAGGGGGAGAGAAAGGGAAGGATATACGGGGTGGGGGAAGAGCTAGAGTCAAGTGGTTAGTAGATAAGTATTGACATTGCATTTAAATTTCTGGAGGTTGTAGCCGTCAGGAAAGCAAGAATATGAGAGCGAGTTCCACAGGCGGGAAGTGCGAGAGAAGAAGCTGCAGGAGTAGAATTGTGGTCTGCATTTGGCTAACCTAACTGTGAATTGGTGGGACCCAGTTGCCATTCTGGTTGCATGAGTAAACACCTGTTGAAGAGGCACCAGTAACATAAGTTCATCTGAGCAGAAGCTATGAAAGTACTTATAGAACAGACAAAGGGAGGCCACATCTGGGGAAGTGGCTGTAGTCGAGCCGCCAAGTCAGCACCTATCACGTTACTAACTCTCCTTTGGAGCCTGTCGAGAACACTGAGGTGAGCGGAAGTGCGCCTGACCATAAATGGTAACAGTACTCCATGCAGGGTCGAATGGCAGACTTGTATATATATATATACAGGATGGATTCAGTCGGAAAGAACGTCCTGGATCGACACAGTGACCCAACCTTCTTAGCAATGGATTTAGCTATGGATTCGATGTAGCGGTTCCATTTGAGATCAGAAGAGAGGGTAAGGTCGAGGAGGCGCAGTGTATTGCACTCAGGGAGAATCGCTTGGTCCATGCTTATGGGAGGCAGGAGAGGTTGCCTGTGATGGTTGATAGACAACAGCTTAGTCTTGGACGCATTGAAGTTGACAAGCCACTTCTTGCCCCAATTCACCACAGAGTGCAGATCCCGTTCAAGGTCAGCAGCGAGATTATGTCTGTCCGCCATGCCAGGTTTCTTATTGGAGCGGGAGTATATTGTGGAAAAGAGAAAAAAAATGACTAACATCCTCCATGATGACTGACCTTTAGGAAAGTGACTATTAAATGACAAAAATGCTTCGCAAAAACATTTGTCGGTAATAAACATTTCAATAGAAATAGAAAAAAAAACTTTTAATGCATCAATAACATTGTTAGAGAATATATTTTTGAGATCGTTAGCTCTGTTTTAGTTTGGTTGATTGAATTTTCTTTAACCTCTATGGGTTATTTAATGCCTAAATCGAAATATTTTGAACGCAATTTTATGGCTCCATAAATAATTTTATGGCTCCATAAAATATATTTTGAATTCAGTTGTATACCTTTAACTACAGATAAAATGTATTGTTGGTCATTTTGCTATAAAATGTATTGTTGTATTATATTTTAACCTGTATTTCTGGTGATTTTATTTTTGTATTTTTGATCATTTTACTATAAATAGGCATTTAAGTGCCCTATTGTTTTTTTCAATAATTACTTCGTCGAATATAAAGAATATATATATATATATATATATATATATATATTATTTGAAAAAATGCGCGCATGCAAAGCAATTAACTTTATATTAAACCTGAAAAAGAACAGGACAAGTTATTAAACCTGGAAAAGTAAAGAACAAGATATTCTAGTGAAGTAAAAAATAAGAAATTTCTTACTTAAAATGTTGCATTAAAATTTTATTTTTAGCCGCAATATTTCTTATTTTTTATTTCACTAGGATATCTTCTCCTTTTCTTTTCCACTTAGTCTATTTTTTTTCTCCTGAATCAAAATTCATTTTTTTTTTTAAATGTAGCTAAGGAGGTGTTCTATCTGAATCTGTAAACTCTTTGAAATTTAGTTGAGAACTGAATTAGTGGGGAAAGCTTTAAAGCTACCTAGATTCACTCAATGTCGAACGTAAGAATATATTCTTATATTTATATATATATATATATATATATATATATATATATCCCCTCTATTATAATAAAGATCGTTATATATATAATTCATCATATATATATATATATACACTACCGCCCATAATTATGAGGCCACCCAACTTTTTTTAAAAGGAATGATGTATTTCATACTATTTTTAGTATTTATTGCCAAGTGGATAATTCTAAATGAAAATTTGATAATACTGCACAATAACATGTGCATCAAATGATTTGTTCTGGTGTCAGTTTTTGAGCTCTCTTCCTCATGCTAGTCTCTTTTTCATATTGGCTGACCGAAGCAAAGGCTTCCTGGATGTCTTGTAAAATTTTGCAAATAATAACAAAAGAACCTTTCTGTTTTCATTTAGAATTATCCACTTGGGAAAAAATACTAAAAATAATATGAAATACATTTTTTTTAAACGGGGGTGGCCTAATAATTATGCCCGGTAGTGTAATATATATATATATATCCCTCTTGTCTCGTTTCGGGATTTGGGTTATTTTAATTGAATTTTCTTGTCTTAATGTAAGATACTCAATAGTAGGTATATCAACATGTATGCTAGCGTCATTTTAGACGGAATATCGATATAAATATTTTGTCGTCATTGTTTACGGCACTGTCCAACTCGTTTATTAATAATCATATAAGTAAAAAATTATTTTTAGGAATACTTAAATATTAGGTTGTCACATTTTAAATTAAGCATTTTTTTTATTGGTTATTGATCCGGCTGTCTAACAAAGTAACGTCATTATCACATAAAAAAACCTTGACTTATTCTTGACTCTTTTTTTCCTTTCAGATAATTTTTCTTACAACTTCTACTCCGTCAGCTTCTTTTCTCACACTTCTTGCCCGTGGAGTTCCCTTCTGTTTACTTGCTTTCCCGACATCTACAATCTCCAAGAATTTAAGAGTAAAGTCACTGACTTGCATCCTCTCTCTCTCATGCTTCTTTCTCCGTCTACTCCTCTCTGACATCACATCCTTCTCTTACCTATTTCCTGACAACCCCTATAACCTGTCCCTCTTTCTCATAACTTTCTTCCTATTGAACAAGTTAAGAGGTTCATCCCTTGTTCCCTGTTTAGGATGTGGTTTCCGGCTTTTTCTCTTTTCTAATCTTCTCACTTTGTTTTTTTTGTTTTTTTTTGTTTGTTTTTTTTTCAATTGGAGTAGATAGATCTATCTATCGCTCGGTTCACACTCCACCCACGTCTATTGAACATGTTAAGAGGCTCATCCCTTGTTCCCTGTTTAGGATGTGGTTTCCGGCTTTCTCTTTTCAAATCTTCTCACTATTACGTACCCCCTTGCACATCAGTGGCGTTACCGCCTTGCTCGGGGTGATACGATTAAAAAATTAAAATAAAATAATTTTTTAAAAAAATGTATCCCCCTGCTCACCAGTGACAGTAGACTGCCTTGTTTGGGGCGATATGATTATAAAAAAAAATCATAAATCCAATGAAAAATGATTACAAATGAAACAATGTCGTTTAATCTTACCGCATCTTAACTGGGAATCTCGTTTAATCTTACCGCATCTTAACTGGGAATCTCGTTTAATCTCACCGCATCTTAACTGGGAATCTCGTTTAATCTTACCGCATCTTAACTGGGAATCTCGTTTAATCTTACCGCATCTTAACTGGGAATCTCGTTTAATCTTACCGCATCTTAACTGGGAATCTCGTTTAATCTTACCGCATCTTAACTGGGAATCTCGTTTAATCTTACCGCATCTTAACTGGGAATCTCGTTTAATCTTACCGCATCTTAACTGGGAATCTCGTTTAATCTTACCGTATCTTAACTGGAAAAAAGAACCATTTTTGCATCATATCATCACATGCGATGAGAAATGGATACTCTTTGACAACAGTAAGTGAGTATGTCAGTGGCTTGATACAAATCTCTATATATATAAAAGGCAACATGTGAGTCTGTGTGTGACTGTAATCTGTGCACGCCTACATTTTTTAAGTTAGGCCATTCAAACAATCTAGGGACACATATCTACAGGGAAGCCAGGTCGACACATAGTTTTTGATTTTAAGTTCAGCAATTTTCCCTTTTGCACTTTTTGGCCAATGGAGCCGATTGTTTACATTTGCTCCGTAAAACAGCTAAGATCTAAGATGGTTGCTAGATTACGTCACAGAAATAAAATCACATGTGTCAAACGCAACTAAAAAAAACAATGACCCTTTATATATAATTTTTATTCCGACGTTTTAAAAATTCATTTGATCAACAAAAAGATGTGAATATTTTTCCCCGTAATTTTGAAACAGAAGAAATATTTTTAAAAAAAGTCTTTCTTCAAACAAAAGCAAAATATGTAAAAAAAATAAAAAAGTGGCGGGGGTTTAATGGTTAATTTAATTAAGATTTTTTTCTCAGATTTAATAATTCATACTTCAGAAAATAAAATTAAAAAAAAAATAAAGCTGTTTTTTCGCTAAATATTCCATGCAAGAAATCAACTGTCTGTAATTCATGTGGCATTAATATCACATTTTCCTCTAAAATTAAATGTCTACATTTTTAAATATTCTTCGAAAATTTCTGAAATTCATTTAGTCAACAAAAGATGTAAATATTCCCCCCCCCCCCCACGTAATTTTGAAGCAAAAATGAACGTAGTGTTATTTACAATGTCACACAAAACATCAACTCACGTTTAAGCAAAAGAAAAGAAAATAGATGTTTTTAATGGGGTTTTTGAAGAATTTTTAAACAACAATTTTTTATATAATTATTTTTTTTTTATATAACTGAGTTTTAAAGTAAAGCAGCGACTACAAGTGCTTGAAAATCGCAACAAGCTGCATTCTTCTTCTATGTGCCCTGTCCCTTCAGGACGTAGGCGATCATGGATCTCCACGTCTCCCTATCCCTTGTGGCTCTTAGTATGTTTGCTCCTGGCAACCCCCGTTCCGTCATCCACCTGATCAGACTCTGCAGATATGTTATCCGCTGCCTTCCTCTGTCTCTCCTTCCTTCTATCTGACCAGTCAGTATCAGGTTCTCCAGGCTCTCCTTCCTCATTGCATGTCCCAGGAACTTCAGTTGTCTCTTCCTGATGCTCAGCATCAATTTCCTTTTTGTTGCCATTCTTTCTAACACTTCGTCGTTGCTTGTATGCTCAGTCCACGATATCCGTAGCATCCTTCTGTAGAACCACATTTCGGCCGCTTCCAGTTTTTTCCTCATTTTCGATGATATTGTCCAGCATTCACAGCCGTATTGAAGAACTGACATCACGTAGCAGTCTAGCACTCTTTTCTTCGTTTCTATTGAGATCTTCCTGTGTGTTAGTATTTTGCTTAATCATCTAATTAAAAAATGTTCGGTTGCACGGCCAACGCCGGGCTATGATGCTAGTGAATCATTAAAACATTACCGCAAACCTACACTGGAGCTTAAAAGTTAGTGGTTACCGTATAATGGTCTTTCAAAGGGTTTATTCATAATTCATTTTTGCCTTAATTGGAAAATAATAACAACTACCTCATATTGTGGAGAAACTGAGTGCATGCACGAAAAATTGGAAAAAGAAACTTCGTAGACTTATGAATAGGAATGGTCCAATTTTGCTGAACGATAATGCAATTCCGTACGCTTCTTAATCCAATGCCTAAAGGCTGCAGAGCCTGAATTATGAAATTTTGTCTCATCTTCAATATTCACCTGATATTTCTCCAACTGATTAGAATTTATTTAAGCATTTTGAGTTTTACATAAGCAATAAAACATTCTTCAATAAGGATGAGGTAATCGAAGGATTGAATAAGGATTTTTTAAAGATGGAATCAAGAAATTAGAAGTACTTTAGAGAATAGGAATTCATCAACGTGGTGCCTATTTCAACTAAATAATTTTTTTTTAATCATATCACCTTAAGCAAGGTGATAACACCACTGATGCGCAGGGGACTACGTAAGAGTGAAAAGATTGGAAAATAGCCGGGAACCACATCCTAAACAGGGAACAAGGGATGAGCCTCTTCACCTGTTCAATAGACGTGGGTGGAGTGTGAACCGGGCGATAGTTTAGATCTATCTACTCCAATTGAAAAAAGAAAAAAGAAAATAGTAAAAAGATTGGAAAAGAGAAAGCCAGAAACCACATCCTAAAGAGGGAACAAGAGATGAGCCTCTTCACCTGTTCAATAGACGTGGGTGGAGTGTGAACCGGGCGATAGTTTGGTCTATCTACTCTAATTAAGTCTATCTACTACATTTCAGAAGTATTTTATTTATTTCTTTTTCGTTTCACCCTAAGCAAGGCGGTACTGCTACTAATGCGCAGGGGCTACATAAAAGTACAAGTTTAGACAAGAGGAGAGTGAAGAGAAAGACGAACCAGTTACAGGGGCTGTCAGAGGAAGGGCAAGTAGTTGCGAAGGTAGAGAGAAAAGAAAAGAAATAATATGTAGAAAGAACTAGAGCTAAATGGATAAGAGATGGGTATTTCCTGGAAAGTGCGTCATTTCATGTGTGACAACCTAATATTACAAATCTACCATAGGATGTACAGGTGCCGGATATCGGGGTCTGGTTTGCACTAGAATCAAAAAGTCATAAACAAACAATTTACTCTGGAGTCTAAAATGCAGACATAGGTTCGGTTTACGCTCGAGTCAGAAAGGGTGACGACGGGCCGGTTGACACACGGATCAAAATGGTCTTCCACTAGTCCAGAAGGCAAAGACAGGCGTAACCGCGAATTCTTTTATGTGTTATGTACTTTCATAACGTAGGCGATCATGACCCTCGACATCTTCCTATCCCCGGTAGTTCTTAGCACACTTTCTCCTGAATTTCTTGCATTCACTTTCACACAAATACCCTTGAAAAAGGTATTAATTCGTCTCTTCCTGCCAGTTATAAGTTACATAATAGGACAGATTGGGTTCTATAGCTTTCGCTGGCAACCAGAAAGCAATGGCAATCTAGTGTGGGATAATCTTCTGCCCAGTCAGTCTTGTCTCTTTCGAGACATGATCGCTCAAAGCGTGTATCATGTATGGCACTTAACTGACTCCTGCTACACCACCTAACCTTCGCTCTGCCATCCACCTGCTCAGACCTGTCAAGCATGTTACACGCAGCTTTCACCTGTTTTTTTCCCTGTATCTGGCTTGTAAGTATCAGATTCTCCAAGCCATCCTTCCTCATTTCATGTCCAAGGAACTTTAGCTATCTTTTCATGATGCTCATTATTAATTTATTTTTCCTTTTCATCCTTTCCAAAACCTCATCATTGTTCACATGCTCGATCCATGATATCCGAGCATCCTTCTGTAGAACAACATTTTAGTTGCTTCAAATTTTTCCTTTATCTTTGATGAGATTCACCAGCATTCACTGCCATATTGAAGAACTGACATCACATAGCAATCCAGTACTCTGTTTCTAGCGAATTTTTCCTGTTGCTTAATACTCTACTCAGCTTCTGGAATGCGTCATTCGACATGATATTTCGCCTTCGAATCTCTGTGTCGCACTTTCCATCTTCTGTTAGAACACTTCCGAGGTATTTAAATTTTTGTCCCTGCTTGATTTTAGTATCCCCCACCTGTATTTGGCGTTTTGGGATACTTTTTTTTGCTGATGATCGTGCATTAGGTTTTCTTGAAGTTTATTTGTAGTCCTTTCTTTTCAATCTCTTCAGCTAACTTCTGTAGAAGATCTTGTAGTTTCCTTTCCGTGTCTGCTATCATCACTGTATCAACATCGCACTTTATATTGTTCAGCTTGTGGCCTCCGATGACGAATCCTGACAAGACTTTTAGGATCCTCAGAATATTCTCGCTGTTCAAGTTGAATAGATCCGGTGAAAATACACACCCGTGTCTTACGCCCCTTTCTCTACTGAATTCGTTTCCTGTCCGTATGCGGGCGGTTTGCTGCCAGTAAAGTTCCTTGATTACTGTAATATTTTTTTAAATATGTCGATGTTGTTGAGCATTTTTATCAGTTCTTTGTGACCTAATTTGTCGAATGCCTTCACATACGAGACTATCCACCAAAAAGTGGCCAGTTCTTTTTAGAGGTGGGATTTGACTGTCCTTTGCAGACTCAAACGATTTTCAAAGCTCTGCCGATATTGCATTAGTACGGGAAATTTTAGTAGTACACAAACTGCGTAAATGTAGTTGGTGTTACGTATTGATTTACCAAATTCAATAATGTTAGGAAGCATGTTGACTCCAGGACTTGTTAAATATTAAATGCGTTTTGCAATGGCGTCATATTGGCAAATAAAGTCGGGTAGGTGTGTCTCTTTGTTAACACACAGGAACATCGCTGGATATTTAAGTGCTTCATTACGTAAGAAAACACTTAAAATATTGTTTTTTGATTCTTGGTTTTGGTTTTAAATACATGAAGCAAAGAAAATAAAGAGAAAAACCGAGAATGTATTTCATACGCCTCAACACAATTAAAGCGCGACAAAGATGTGCGCTGTGGTTCAATGGATATCAGCTCGGAATAAGAAATAGGAGTCTCGAGTTCGAATTCTAGTTGAATTCACTTGCGTGCAAATATCCTTGAGGAATAGGAATTCATCACTCATACCTTAAGCTATGATTTAAATAGCAGAACTATTTGGTTTCTATAGCCTTGGTTGGCAACCAGTCTACCACAGATAGAAATAGCAACCTACTGAGAGAAAACATTTCTGCCTAGTCAGTGATGGATCAAAAGAGACATGATTTCCCAAGCGTGTATCACATATGGCACTTGACTGACTAACTGACTTTTATCATTGTTAAATCTCAGGTTAGGTCGTATAGCCTTGGTTGGCAACCAGTCTAACACAGAAAGGAATGGCAACCTTCTGTGGGAAAGTTCTTCTGCCTATTCAGTTATGTCTCTTTCGAGATATGATCGCCTAAACGTGTATTACATATGGCAATTAACTGAATTAATAAAGGCTAGAAGAAAGTTGATGACAATTTTTTCTTTCTTACTTGTTTTTACTCCACTTTTATTCTTACCTTTTATGTATATAATAGAATATATAACTTTTTACCCTTTTATTTTTTGCCTTTTATATATATATTTATAATATATAATATAATATAATATAATATAATATATAATATAATACAATATATAATATAATATATATCATACAAGCAGTATAGCCCGGCGTCGCTCGGGTGTAATGAAAGCTTTTATACATATATTATCGATTTTCTGCACTATTGTAAGAACTGCAACCTTGAAACTTCTGAATATCGTTTCTTATGTCTTGTCTATGAGTATATCAAATTTGATTAAACTCAGACCACTCCTTCTTTAACCCGATTTTCGATATTTATCGGGGGTACCTCGACACAGGACCTAGCTAAGGACACTCGCAAGCGGTTATAATACAACTGTGTAAATTTTCAAGAAAATCGGTTCAGTCGTTTCGGAGTCTGTCGTTAACGGATACGCACACACACAGACACACACACACTACACAGACAATTTCATTTATAAATAGGTTTAAATTTAAATACATTTTTACCCTTTTATTTTTTACCCATTATATATATTTATATAATATAATATATGATATATATTTTTACCCTTTTATTTTTTACCTATTATATATATTTATATAATATAATATATGATATATATTTTTATCCTTTTATTTTTTACCTTTTATATATATTTAAAAAATGTATAATATAATATGATATAAAATATTTTAAATA
Source organism: Ascarosepion bandense (assembly GCA_037127315.1). Taxonomy (NCBI): domain Eukaryota; kingdom Metazoa; phylum Mollusca; class Cephalopoda; order Sepiida; family Sepiidae; genus Ascarosepion; species Ascarosepion bandense. The sequence goes on from JBBBDQ010000707.1 coordinate 1,989,181, forward strand.
ATATAACATAAAATATAATATATCATATATATTTATTCCTTTATTTCTTACGTTTTATATACATTTATATAATATATCATATACATTTTTACTCTTTCATTTTTACCTTTTTATCTATTTTCTCTTTTAAAAGACATGAAATCATTAAACGTGGAATGGCAGACATCTGATTACTTCACTAAAGAAAACCAAAGATTATCCAGTTGGTTGGCAACTGTCATATGTTGTAAATTCACTTTAAGTTCAATTTTATCTGTGCGCCCGAAGTTACACCAGTAATATTAACGAATACATAGAGCCTTTAATATTCTTTGCTGACAAATGACGTTTCCAAATTAAGCAATAATATTTTTATAATCATTTCACTCCAAGCAAGACAGTAAAGTCACTAAGATACAAATGAATAGCAAGTGTGAAAGAATAAGAAAAAGGAAAACATTATCAAGGAGCTGGAACAATCGATTTAATCAGGAATACAGGAGATTACGATTGACATTGCATTTAATTTTTTAAAATCAAATTAGACTGGAACGCGTGAAGCTGGAAAACAGTTCCACAATCGAGAAGTGCAAAAAAAATTTTAGCATAGAACTTACGGTTGCATCTAGTCGATTCAACTGTAAATTAATGAAAACTTTTTATTGATCCAGTACTAGGGATGAAATCCTTTTTATTGATCCAGTACTAGGGATGAAATCCTTTTTATTGATCCAGTACTAGGTATGAAATCTTTTTTATTGATTTAGTACTAGGTATGAAATCTTTTTATTGATCTCGTACTAGGGATGTACGTTGTGGTGCAGGGGATATCACCTCGGAACGAGAAATCGGGGAGCCGAGTTCAAATTCCAGTTGAATTTATTGCATTCACTTACGCGTATGTACCCTTGGGAAAGGTATTAATCCGTCTCTTCCCTCCAGTTAACAGGACAGATTGGGTTCTATAGCCTTGGCTGGCAACCAGTCTACTGCAGAAAGTAATGTCAACCTACTGCGGGATAATCTTCTGCCCAGTCAGTCATGATTCTTTTGAGACATGATCGCCCAAGCGTGTATCACATATGGCACTTAACTGACTGACTGATTGCGAATAAGTTCATAAAGTTAGATACCATAGCAAAGAATTCATTCAAACAATTACCATGAAAGTACTTATAGAAAAGTAATGGTGAAGCTACATTACAGTGGTGATAATGTGTCTGAAGCCGAAACGCCAGGTCAGGGCTAATAATATTGTTCATTCTTCTTTGGATTTTATGAAAAACCTCTAAATACGTAACAGGAGCAGCGGAGCATATGTGGTAGTAATATTTAAGGCATGAACTGTTGTTTTATATTTTTTGTTTATCCAGATTTAAAAACTGACATATATATATATATATGCTATTTTTTTTTCTGTTAATACGTTTTATTTCACTTATCCCCAGACACCCTTGGGAAAGAAATGAATCCACCTCTTCTTCCCCAGCTATGGATTAATTAGTAAAACTTGTATCACTAAATCATTATTGTCTTGAAAAAGAATTCTTACACTCTAAAAAATATTTTCTAGCTTTAAATATACTGTAAAGGATTGGTAAACCGTAAAAAACGAAATCAACAAATCTCGCTCTTTCTCTCACCTCTCTCTCTTCTTTTTTCTTTTTCTTTTAGTCTCAGCTCGCTCTCTCTCTCCCTCTCTCTCTGTATATCTTTCCCTCTCTCTCTCTCCCCCCCCCCTCTCTCTCTCTCTCTCTGTCAACTTATCTTGTATTCCTTCCAACTATTCGCTTTTCCTGGCCATACACCCCTGACAAATCTTTAACCATCACGACGGACAGCTTGTTACTTGCCAACTGATTTTTAATGAAACGTGTATAAAGGGATGGCTGCCCAAATACTCTATTATATATATAAATGAATAAGAACGAATAAAATATTTGCAACGTCTAAAACATTAATTTAAAACAGTGCTCAATACAGAAATAGAGCAATGTATATTTATTATAAATTATACTTTAGAACATGTAAAAATTACAATCTACTACAAAATTGTACATTTTGTTTCAACATTGAAAGAACAATATCTCATCAGTTAGTTAATAAAGAAAAACGTTATTTTTTAAAAGAAAATTTAAAAACTCACTTCCTTTTAGTTTTTGGAAATCTTTTCGTAAGTGGTAAGACGATATCCAAAAAAGGGGAAAAAAGAAAAGGGTAGAAGAGATGAGAAAGCAAAAAGAAAAATCAAGAAAAGGGGGAAGAAAGAGGAAAGAGAAAGACACAGAGGAGATAAAAAGCAAAGAGAAAAACAAGAGAGAAAAAACTGAGAGGAAAGAAACAATGGAAATGGCTAAGAGAGAGAAACCCCAAGTTTAGGCAGGAAGTAAACTATAGACAGATACAGATATCGGTCACGCGATGTCTGGGCTTAAGAGAGAGGGAAAAGGGAGAAAATGCACAGAGGGGAGAAAGGGGTGTGTGTGTGTGTGCGTGCACGCGCGCGTCTGTGAGTGTATACATATGATTAATGCAAAGAGGTTTATCACTTAACTGAGCATGCTGATGCCTATTTCAAAGTTTCGGGCGGACATCGTTATGATGTCGTCATTCGCCAGTGGTGAGTTTTCAATCTGCTACCGTGTCCCGGTTTTATTTTTTCTTATTAATATAGAGCTTTTTTTTTTAAGTGGTCTAAAAATGATGTTACCAAACGATAGTTTTGATAGGTTTAAGCAAATAAACGGTAGAGTAGGGTTTAGATGAAATTACAAGACAAAATATATTAAGAGCTAGAAGAGACAGGAAGACGCGGAGGGCCATTATCGCCTACACTCTGAAATAACACAGAACATAAAAAGAGGAGAAGGTTGATATGCCAAGGTATCTGAAGTGTTCAGTATTTACTAAACTACCAGTAAAACTACTGAAAAAAACAACAACCTTGGCGTTAAACATTATCACAACTCTCTCTCTCTCTCTCTTAGATGGGGGTGCAGTGAAAGACCGTCTTCGAAGGCACTAAGCAACAAAAAGTGCTCTCTATTAACCTGAGGAAGTAGAGCAAAAATAGACTTACAATTGAAATCTGTATCTCACTAACCGGGTTTCAACCGTCAGGTCATTTTAGGCATGGACATGGAAAACCAATGGATGTTGCCCCTAGATAGTTTTTTTTTTTTTTTTATAAGCGTTTCACCCCGAGCAAGGCATGTCACTGCCACTACTGCGCAGGGGGCTACGTAGAGTGGAGAAAGGCTAATTAAATATAGGAAATGTCAGAGGGTGGGTGATAGGCGGGTAAGGATACCGAGAATGAGGGTTGGGTAAATGAGTGTTCTGAGAATAGTTGGGAGTTAGTGTGATAGGAGGTGTCTATTGATCCTACATTTAAACACCTGGAGATTGTAACTGTCGGGAAAGCAGACTTGTGGAAGGGAGTTCCACAGCCGGGAAGCGCGAGAAAAGAAGCTGTTGGAGTAGAATTTACGGTTACATCTTATTTGTTTAACTGTAAAAGGGTGGGACCTAGTTGCTAATCTAGTATCTCGTGTAAATTCGTGCTTAGGCGGCACCAGTGATCTAAGCTCATCGGAGCAGAAGCCATGAAAGTACTTGTAGAAGAGGCACAGGGAAGCCACATCACGCCGGTGAGAGAGCGGCTGCAGTCAGTCTGCCAGGTCAGTATCAACCACGTTACAGATCCTCCTTTGTATTTTGTCAAGCAGCCCAAGGAGAGCAGCAGGGGCACCCGACCAGATATGGCAGCAATATTCAATACACGGGCGGATGGTAGATTTGTATATGTGCAGAATAGATTTAGGTGGGAAAATTCCCGGGCCCTGCACAGGGAGCCGACTTTCATAGCAGCAGATTTGGCAATGGATTCAATATAGTCATTCCATTTGAGGTCCGCCGAGAGTGTAAGGCCAAGGAGGCGTAGTATTTTACTCTCTGGGAGGCTAGCCTGTCCCATGCTAATTGGAGGTAGATGCGATTGTCTATGGTGGTTAGTTGATAACAGCTTTGTTTTAGAGGCATTGAAATTTACCAACCATTTCCTACCCCAGGCCACTACGGATTTGAGGTCCCTTTCAAGTGCGGCAGCGAGGTTCACTTTGTCGTCCAGACCTGGTTTCTGATCGATGCGAGAGTAGATTGTTGTGTCGTCGGCATACATGCCAACTTGGGATCTAATGGTGTCGGGGAGATCATTAATGTAGATCAGAAAGAGCGTGGGACCTAGGATGGAACCTTGAGGGACGCCCGCGTTCGTATGGTAGTTTTGGGAGGCATGCCCATTTAATACCACCTTTAATGTGCGGTTAGAGAGGAAAGACTGGATGAGGTCAATCAGGTGTCCAGTTATCCCATAGCTCCGCAGTTTGCACAAGAGGCCAGCATGCCAGACCCTGTCGAACGCTTTGGAGATATCCAAGGCAACGGTTCGGGCTTCACCATTCTTGTCGAGTGCCTGGTATATGTACTCGGTAATCGTCGTTAGCATATCAGCAGTAGACCTGGTGAAGCCAAACCCGTACTGTTTGTCAGAGAGAAGCCCGTTGGCCATAAGATGCTGAATCACCTCGGCGTTGATAATGGCTTCGAAAACTTTGCCAAAGATTGGAAATAGACTAATAGGACGGTAATTGGCGGGGTCTGAGGGTTCGCCAGAATTCTTAAATATAGGAACTACGCAGGAGGACTTCCAACAGGCAGGAAAGCAGGAAGCAGATAGGCAGAGGTTATAGAGTTTAGAGAGGACAGAGGAGAGTTCTGGGGCACATTTTTTCAGTACTATGACTGGGATTCCGTCACCGCCGCTCGCTTTGTGTGGGTCAAGTTGTGCAATTATCTTGGCGACCAGCGAGGGTGTTATGTGGACGTTATTTAGTTGAGCCTTAGTTCTGGGTGGGAAGTCTGGTGTAGGTATTCCTAACGAGTCACGTGTCGAATTGGTTGAGAATCTACGGGCAAAGCATTCAGCCTTGTCGGCTGGAGAGGTGAGAACTTCAAATTCATTGATTAGTGAGGGTATTGAAGTCTTGTTTCTGCTGAGCACGCTTTTGCAGAGACGCCAGTAATCTTTGGAGCCAAACTTAGAGGATGCTATGCGTTGCCTAATTCTGGTAGCAAACGCCCTCTTGGCTTCGTTCAGTACTTTTTTACACTTGTTCCGTGCTGAGGTGAAAAGGCGCCTGTTTTGGTTCGACGAGCAGCTTCGATAGAGCCGGAAGAAATGGTTCCGGTGGGCAATGGCGGCCGAGCAAGCGGGTGAGAACCAGGATATAAACACCGGAAGAAAGTAGTATCTCATCAGGCATGAACACGGAAAACCAATGGATGTTGCCCCTTAATATAAACACCGGTGCTTATATTTAGGAGCAACATCCATTGGTTAGTGAGATATTGCTCTACTTCCTCGGGATAGTACTGAGTACTTGTAGCTTAGTGCCTTTGAGGGCGGTCTTTCACTGCCCTCTATCTATATATTGTATTTAATTTACAAAGCAGATATTCATTTAAATATAAAAATTTCTCCAATTTCTGAAGGTTCCTCTTACTGTGTGTATGAGTAAGGATCACCGTATTGTTGACCAAAATCTGTCTCATATTACCTACATGTTTATGTTTTTCAGAGAAATGTTGTTTAATAGTACTCTGATTTGATTATGTCTGAAAAACATAAACATGGAGGTAATATCAGAAAGATTTTGGTCAACAATAGGGTGATCCTTACTCATACACACAGTAAGAGGAACCTGCAGATATTGGAGGCCATGTACATTAAATCAAAACAACCAACACTCAATAAAATCAACTTTAAAACAGGAAATAACATATTACATTGCATTTGACGACACGGTTTTGTTGTCATTTCGTGCTATCCCGCGGTGTGACGTCATAAAACCGCATCGCAAACTTAAGAACTGCGTTTATTATTTTTGGTAACTATTGCCGTTGCCAAGCAGTTTTGTCAACACAAAATAAAATCGTCGGTGATGGTGGATTTTATAATATTTCAGTTTAAACAACCTCTCTGAAGATGGCTCATGTGAGCCGAAAGCTTAGAAGAAAACCAATAAATAATTATCCAAATGTTGGAGAATTTTTGTCTTTATTTTCAACTGAAATTAAAGCAAAAATACGACGTTTAGAACGGCTCATGATTAAACATAATAGACATTCATTGTCTCTTATATTTAATAGCGTATGTTTAGAAAATTACTTGCTGCCTCGATATACTAAATATATATATATATATATATATATATTAGATCCCAAGTAGGCATGTACGCCGATGACACCACAATCTACTCTCGCCTCGATCAAAAACCAGGTGTGGGCGACAAAGCGAACCTCGCTGCCGAGCTTGAAAAGAACCTCCAATTTGTAGTGGCCTGGGGTAGGAAATGGCTAGTAAATTTCAATGCTTCTAAAACGAAGCTGTTATCAACTAACCACCATAGACAATTGCATCTACCTCCCATTAGCCTGGGACAGGCTTTGCTCTCAGAGAGTAAAACACTACGCCTCCTTAGCCTTACACTTTCGGCGGACCTTAAATGGAATGACTATATTGAATCCATTGCCAAATCTGCCGCTATGAAAATCGGCTCTTTGTGCAGGGCCCGGAGGTTTTTCCCACCTGAATCTATCCTGCACATATACAAATCTACCATCCGCCCGTGTATTGAATACTGCTGTCATATCTGGTCGGGTGCCCCTGCTGCTCTCCTTGGGCTTCTTGACAAAATACAAAGGAGGATCTGTAACGTGGTTGATACTGACTTGGCAGACCGGCTGCAACCACTCTCTCACCGGCGTGATGTGGCTTCCCTGTGCCTCTTCTACAAGTACTTTCATGGCTTCTGCTCCGATGAACTTAGATCACTGGTGCCACCTAAGCACGAATTTACACGAGATACTAGATTAGCAACTAGGTCCCATCCTTTTACAGTTAAACAGATAAGATGTAACCGTAAATTCTACTCCAACAGCTTCTTTTCTCGCGCTTCCCGCCTGTGGAATTCCCTTCCACAAGTCTGCTTTCCCGACAGATACAATCTCCAGGTGTTTAAATGTAGGATCAATAGACACCTCCTACCACACTAACTCCCAATTATTCTCAGAAAACTCTCATCTACCCAACCCCCATTCTCGGTATCCTTACCCGCCTATCACCCACCCTCTGACATTTCCTATATTTAACCATTCTCGGTATCCTTACCCGCCTATCACCCACCCTCTGACATTTCCTATATTTAATCATCCTTTCTCCACTCTATGTAGCCCCCCTGCGCAGTAGTGGCAGTGACATGCCTTGCTCGGGGTGAAACGCTTATTATATATATATATATATATATATATATATATATATATACACACTACATACAACCCCCCCTATTTTTCTATACCCTTTGAGATCTTATTGTATCCTGACTAGTCATTCTATCTCTTGTATGCGGATTGCAATTTTTTCAAGCATGTAAATCTTATGTATAAAAGCCAATTCTTTTCACCAACCATCCGCAGAGAGATGATACCTTCAGTGAATTCATCTGTTTATTTTTTTTTTTTTTAATGGAGAATTCTTTTCAAAAAATGATTTACTGTCAAGATGGAATAAAAGTATAAAAGCCGGCGGGTAGAAAAAGAATATTTTTGTTCAATAACTTTTCCAATAATTTATTTTCCACCTCGACAGTTTCATGTTGAATAACATGATATGTATTCGTGTATCGATCCACAGATTGATCTCTCTCTCTCTCTCTCTTTCTCAAGCAGGCTTTTAAAGACTTGTTTTGGGAAAAGCAATTGACTTAAGAAAATGTAAAAAAAACTAACAGAAAAAAGCAATTTAATGCTCGTAGAGTTGTTCACATCTCTACTTACTGATCGTATTAATTGCAATAATCCATAAAAGTGCTTTCAGACCTACACACAGGCGTAGGAATGTTTGTGTATATAGACATATTGACAAAGACACAATAAAGTGTGATTTTATAGAAAGCACTTCGTTTTTTGTCGTTTAAATAAGGCGCGTCAGAAGCTTTCAAAAAACGATATTCCGATGCAATTTTAATAAAAGAAAAAATCCCGTGAAAAATGATCCTGAACAAATCAGAATAACTTCCAATTCATCTTATTAAATGGTAATATGAATTGATGTTATTAAATGGTAATATATATTTCAATGCCCAAGATAAGACTGTTTCTTGTCCTAAATCAGTTACCTATATTGGACATACTACCACCTTTTTGATGAGATGACTTACATGTCACCTATCATACCAACGTGCAACATGAACATTTCTTAACCCATAATTTACAATAACCTGCAAGAAGATTTCTGGTCAAAAATAAAACAATACTATTTAAATCACAATATTAAAACATCTTGCTATTAGAGTGCCACTATATAGCAAACAATTTTCTCCTACTATAAATCCTACATTATTTAATAATGGAAAAGAATTATTAAAAGTTATTTTTAATAGACAGATGCTCACGCGATTTCCAGTCGAGAGCTTCAAAAGTGCACCCCGTTCCAAAACACAAAAGAAATTACGTTACAGTCAAAAGAAGGAAAAAATAACTACATCGGAAATATAACATACTTGAGAATGGTTAGTGAAGTGGTTGAAGGAGCTTGGAAAAATAACAATTACGGAATGACTGATAACTACCAGAAGAGGCTCTACGCAAGGGATGAAGATAATATGCCCGAGTGATTGTAATAAAGGGTTCTGTTCGAAATTCCTAACAACTGGAGAAGTCCGGGGCGCACAACAGCCGAAACGTCGTACAAATCTAAATACTATATATATAATAAACAGTCACAGTTGTTCTTTACGAAACTTGCAGAAATTTTAAAAACCTATCTATGAACACAAAAGGGATCTCATACACAACAATTTATCAAATACATTACTTGTACGTAGAAATAAATTCCATCATAATTTCGATCTAAAGAATGCTACACTTATTAAAAGAGTATATATGATTTGTTGGGTTTGTCAGGAATGACAGCTTTTCTATTTTTGGAATATTTTATTAGCCCTTTTTAGGCATTGAATATGAAATAGGTGGGATATTGAAGAGTCTTTAATGTATTTTCAATATCTCTCTCCTTTTCGTGTACGTATTGAGGGCAGCAAATTTTTAGTGCTTTTAAAGAGAATCTAATGATTATTCCAGATTTTATTTTGTTTTATTCTTAGAATCTATTAGGACATTTCCATTAGTTGGTTTTTGGTGGACAAGTTTTTAAGCTGCTGTCAACTCAGAAAGGTAAAATATTGTTTTCTTCCAATTCGTATGTAAATTCTATTGTATGTTAAACTTTCTTTATTTTGTCGACAAAGTCCTGTTCGTGATAGTGACTTACTGGATCTTATAGATGAACTAAACAAAGTTGGACATACAATAGAATTTACAAATGAAATGGAAAACAATTCTTTACCTTTTTAGATATTATAGATCCTGGGCATGACGTTAAACTGCATCCGGCAGCAAGGCCTCTGATTAGGAGGTTGTGAAGAGCATGGAACTACCTCTTAATTACTGTTGTTCTCAGTTCCACCCTGACGCGGAGTGGTAGCACCTGTTAGGGTCCCAGCTATGGGCAAATAGTTAACCGCAAACTGGGGTCAAAACACTATAAAAATATAAAAATACACTTTTATAGAAATATAAACATAAAAATAAACTTTTATAGAAAAATATATTTTAAAGGAAAAATATTACTAACAATACATTTTTGAAGAATAAAATTATTACCATAACACATTTTTGAAGAAAAAAATGTTCTCGGCAAAATATTTTTGAATGCAAAACTATAAAATATTTTCAATTTTCTAAAATAAAAGAGAATAAAAACAAAAAATTATAATTAAAATCTGACTAAATCAAGCTTCTCACTACAACCGAACATTTAAAAAAATACCTTAAAACTCCACTTTTTTGGTATTAAATAACTCACAGACGTTAATATGCCATTAAGCAAAACTCAAACTCTTTTTAGACAATATGTTATCCCGAGTTGACCACAGCTTAAAATTAAAATAATTCCCATAAAATATTCATAAGCAAAAGTTAGCGACGTTATGGTATGTGAGCAAGTGACTGAATCCGAAATGCCAGGTCAGGATCAATAAAATTTCAGATACATTTTTTTTGGATTTTGTAAAGAATCTGAAACACCAGATCAGATATAGCAGCAGTACACCAGTCATGGAAAAATGGTAGACATATAAAGACGTGACAACTTTTCAAGCAGCAGACCTAGTAATTGATTAAATTTAATAAATCCTTTTCATGTTAGCAGAAAATGTCAAGACAAGATGGTGAAATTAGTTACTCCCGCGGAGGTTAGCATCAGCCATGCTGAAGGGGGGCAGAAAACAGTTCTCTAAAAAAAAATTAGATCTACGATCAATTCGTATTTGAATGAGACGTTATTTTTTGATTATTATTTCACCCCACGCAAAGCGAGACCGCCATTAGTGTACAGGGGTTATAATGAAAGAAAAGACTGGCTACAGGGAGAATTGAGAAAAGGATAAGATGAACGAAATTCAAGAAGATAGAATACGGCAACTGATGTTGCATTTACATTTTTGGAGATCGTAGTTTTCATAGAAGCAAGTAAACGGGAGTTTTACTGGAGAGAAGTGCGACAGAAGAAACTGTTGAAACAGAAGGGATAGCTACATTTAACTATTTCGACAGCAAAAGGTTAGGATTTAAATGACAACCTAGTAGCCTGCTTCAAATCATGTAATCGGGGTACCAGGAAAAAAAAGATCGTCAAAGCAGTTACCGTGAACTTCTTTGTAGAAAACACGAAGGGGAGCCACGTCACGTCGGTGAGAAATTGACTGATGTCGAGATGCCATGTCAGGATCGATTACATTGCAGATCCTTCTTTGTATTTTGTCGAGAATCTCGAGATGAATAACAGGAGCAACCGACCAGATATCGCAACAGTATTCCATGCACGGACGAATGGTAGATTCTTAAATGTGCAAGATAGATTTTGACGTGAAAAACTTCCTGACCCGGCACAGAGACCTAACCTTCCTAGCATTAGGTGCCACTATCGATTCGATGTAGTCATTCTCCTTCAGATCAGTTGAAAAGTTAGGCCAAGGAGGCGGAGTTGCCCTCCAGGAGGATAGCATCATGTTGATGGAGGACTGTAAAATTTGTCTATTGTGGTTAAAGGAGAGCAAATTTGTTTACAAGTCATTTCCTTCCCAGTTAACCACTGATTGGAGGTCCATTTTAAGAGCAGCAGCTAAGTTTATTTTGTTAGATTTTCTGTTCAGACGGGAGTTAATGGTGTTGTCATCTGCATAGATGCCTACTTTGGAATTTATAACACCAGGAAGATCTTTGATGACGATCAGAAATTACCGAGAACCTACACTGGGAGCAAACCAGTAAGTTGACCAGCATTTAGGATTGATATAGAAGGTTTCGTATTGCATTGCTGTCCAGTTCCCTTTTCTCTAATCCTATCATTTTTTTTCTGTTTCTTACAAGGCCAAAAAAAAAAAACCAAGGCGCACACGGATAGATATATTTATGAAGACTTTCTGTTTGGCGGAAGTGACACTAAGATCCACCGCCACCCCGACCATAGCTTCAGTGCAGTAGAACCCGAAGTGCAAAACAAAGACACGAGGACACAAAAAATAACGAAGGCTGAATAACAAAGGAATTTTGAAACAAAAAGGCTCCTTTTTCTTGTCATGACTCCCGTCACCCTCCCCACACACTAAGAGTTCAGTAAATATCGAACTGCCGATTTCCTGCATCCTCTTAATTCCAGGCACTCGGCCAATTATCGATCAGGTTTCGATTAATTTCTGTTACCAACCTTTCTATATTGGCCAGAAATGAAGGCAAGAAAAAGGACTAGAATGGATATAAAGAAAGATATACTTTTTTCCTGTTATTATTTATTGTATTTTTCTATATTTGTTTATTTTTCATATTTTTCCGATAAACCTTTTTTCCTTTCTTTTTTTTTTTATGTCTGTTTATTCTGACTGTCTTTTTAGCATTTATCGAGATTTCGACCACCCGGACTCTTTCAATTGTTGTGGGTAGGGCTTGCCGTAACCAAACTTGACTGGACGCGGGTTGGAAATTTTTAACAGGTTCACCGTCGGCTCCATCAGTAATAGTGTAAATATATTTATTGAATCAAATTTAAGTTACCTCCTTGTTTATGACGCTCTCTGTCGGTCTTATATATATCTTTGCCTTTAATGACTTTTGCAATACTATCAATTATTATCCGAAGCCCCCACCCGTTAGGGGCATATCCGATATTTAACTAACAACAGATTTTTTAATCAATTCACCCCGAGCAAGGTAGTAATATCACTAAGACGCAATGGCCTACTGGCAGTGAAAGAGAATAAAAAAACTTGAAGAAACTGGAAACCCAATCCTAAACAGGAAACATAAGATAAACCTCTACTCCTGTTCAAAAGACCGAAAAGGAGTGTGCTTTTTCCTTGGTACATCGACTTCACAAATTTAGATACAGTACTAATTTGGCATCTAGGTCTCATTAGTTTACAGTTGAAATTGCTAAATTTAGCTTGGAAGAAATCGGAATCAGTCAGTTAGTTAAGTGCCATATGTGATACACGATTGGGCGATCATGTCTCGAAAGAGACATGACTGACTGGGCAGAATATTATCCCGCAGTAGGTTGCCATTGCTTTCTGCGGTAGACTGGTTGCCGACCAGGGCTATAGAACCCAATCTATCCTGTTATTTAACCCATGGAAGGAATAGACGGATTAATACCTTTCCCAAGGGCATTTGCGCGAAAGTGAATGCAATGAATTCAGCTGGAATTCGAACTCGGCTCGCCGATTTCTCGTTCCGAGCCGATATCCAATGCACCATGAATACCAATCATAAACAGAAAACAGGGGATCAATAGCTATTCTTGTTCAAAAAAGGATTCACGGAAACAATTACTTTCTATTCCTGTATATCAACCACACTACCACAGATAGATAGAAATCTAGATAGATAGATAGATAGATACAGAGATAGATAGATAGATAGAAATCTAGATAGGTACATACATACACTCCTGATCAAAAATTTAAGACCATTTAAAAATCTTTAAAAAGAATTTTTTTTTTTACGGATAGATTTTAAACTCCTCCCACTTAAGGTTACCAATACTACAATCTAAAAGTTTATAGAAACAAAAGCTACATTCGAAATATTTTATTTAGAAATTTACATTTTTATAAAATGAGGCGATTTACACATGATCAAAATTATAAGACCAGGGGTATAAAT
>JBBBDQ010000707.1:2007500-2010000 GCA_037127315.1 Ascarosepion bandense
TCAAAATATACAACGAAACAATTCTGAGAGAAATAAAACCCTTGCCAGGATTCGTCATTGGCGACCACAGTAGACAGTGCTGATAGCAGACACGGAAAGAAAAATGCCAGACCTCCAACAAATGGTAGCAAGAGAAAGCGAGAAGAAAGTACTAAGCATAAACTTCAAGAAAACTGAATGTATGGTCAGCAGCAAAAAGCCAAAATGCAAACTACAGGTCAGAGAAACTAAAATAAAACAAATAAAAAAATTTAAATACCTGGCAGGAAAGTGCGATGTTGAGATCCAAAGACGCATTGGTATGGCCAAGGACGGATTTCAAAAGCTAACCAGAGCACTGAAAGAGACAGGAAAATCAGGAAACAAAGAGAGTAATGGATTGGTATGTGATATCTGTCCTTCTGTGTGTCAGTGAATGTTGGACGATCTCATCAAGGATGAAGGAGAGGCTTGAGGCAGCAGAAATGTGATTTTACAGAAGGATGCTGAGGATACCATGGATTAAGCACGTGACTAGCGACGAGGTTTTGAAGAAGATGGAAACGAGGAGAAAATTCATACTTAACATCAGAAAGAGACAGATGAGGTTTCTGGGTCGTGTAATGAGGAAGGAGGGCCTGGAGAATTTAATACTCACAGGGCGGATAAAAAGAAAGAGAGATAGGGGAAAGCAGCGTGGACCTACTTAATAGGCCTGAAGCAATGGATGGCAGAGCGGGGTATGAAAGAGATACCAAGAGGGAGAATTTTGAGAGCGGCAAGAAGCAGAGCGAACTGGAATCCATGATCGCCTAAGTCTTGAAAGGACACTGCACATGAAGGGAAGGTTCGTTTTAATAGATTCGAAGAGGCAGTAGGAGGACTAACATCACCGGAATGATGTCGCACGGTGGATCAGTGTCCCAACGCGGGTGGTATTAACCGGTCAAAAACCTGGGTGTGGGAGGGATATCGACACTTCAGAATTCTTGAGACTCTGTTGAATTTGCTCCGTTCTGGACTTATATTCAAATTCCAGACAAAGGCACTCCAGCACTGACAGCATACTACGCCCACTAGGCACTCTGGCTAATCGCTGATAATTCTCACAATCTATCTGTATATCTCTGTATCTGTCTTTCTATTTGTTTGTATATATACATATACATATATATATATATATATATATATATATATATATATATATATGTATCTGCATATCTATCTATCTATCTATATATAAACGAGATTATAATTTTTTTATTCATATCACCCTGAAGAAGGCGGTAACAATATCAGTGTAGGGGGCTACATAAAAGTAAAAAGATTAGAGTGAAGAGAAGGACGAACCAGTTAGAAAGGAGCAAGAGAAGGAAGGGAATACAGATGTGATGACAGTTGCAGAGGTGGAGAGAAAGGAAAGGATATACAGGGTGGTGAAGAAAGAACTAGGGTCTAGTGGTTAAAAGATGAGTATTGAACATGCATTTAAATTCCTGGAGGTTGTAGCCGTCAGGAAAGCAAGAATATGGAAGCGAGTTCCACAGGCAGGAAGTGCGAGAAAAGAAGCTGCAGGAGTAGAATTGTCGTTAGCATTTGGTTAATCTAACTGTGAATGGGTGGGACCCAGTTGCCAGTCTGGTTGCACGAGTAAACACCTGTTGCAGAGGCACCAGTGACTTAAGTTAGTTGGAGCAGAAGCCATGGTTAATTCTACTCGTGTCGAAAACCTTCACCGAAAACTTTCGACGGAAGGAAAAAAAATGGTCTTAAAAAAAGAAAGAGCTTAGTACATGAACGTCAGTCAAAAGTGTTCGGACCGAGATCAGCACATTAGGTGTTATCTATCTATCTGTCTATATATATATATATATATATATATTATTGGAGATAGGAATATCCTTTAGGGAACATCCTAATTCTACTCGCTCCATGTTTGAAAGGTTATGAAAGTGCTCTACAGTATTACCTTGAGCTAATATAAATATGAAGTTAGTTACTTATTTATTTTTTTATTTTTGCTCTGCTATTGTATTGGGCGCTGTACGTGTTAGGTTACTCGTCTCGGGTTTTTTTCTTTCGACTAGTACTTTGACTAATGTTCAAGTGCTTAGTTCGTTTCTTTTTTTTCTTTTTTTTGTTCCGATTTTTTTCCTGCTCCGCGTTTATACTGGTGGGTTTTTTGAGACTTGTTTAAATTTAAATTCATATTATTATATATATATATATATATATATATATATATATATATATAGACACACAACACACACATATATATATATATATATATACACACACACACACACACACACACACACACACACACACACACACACACACACACACACACACACACACACACACACACACACACACATATATATATATATATATATATATACACACACACACACACACACACACACACATATATATATATATATATATATATATATATATATATATACAGGCATATATATATATATATATATATACTAGATAGCATTGCTGACGACATAGA
>JBBBDQ010000707.1:2015000-2102500 GCA_037127315.1 Ascarosepion bandense
CCAATTGAAAAAATAAAAAAGAAAAGAGTGAAAAGGTTGGACAAGAGAAAGCCGGAGACCACATCCTAAATAGGGAACAAAGGAAGAGCCTCTTCACCTGTTCAATAGACGTGGGTGGAGTGTCAAACCGGGCGATAAATGAAAAGTCAATACTCATCTACTAACCACTGGACTCTAGCTCTCTCCTCACCCCTGTATAACCTTCCCTTTCTCTCCACCTATGTATCTGTCATCGCACCTGCTTTCTCAGCTTTCTATTGTTCCTTTCTAACTAGTTTGTACTTCTCACTCTTTTCTAATTAATCTTTTTACATTTATGTAGCCCCCTGCACATCAGTGGCATTTCCGCCTTGCTCGGGGTGAAATGATTAAAAAAAAAAATAAATTAAAAAATTAAAAAAAAAGGTTGAAAAGGTTGGAAAAGAGAAAGCCGGAGACCACATCCTAAACAGGGAACAAGGGATGAGCCTCTACACCTGTTCAATAGACTAATACTTGTGAAACTTTTTTACAGCAAAAACCGTTGCTAAACATTCTTTTTCAATTTGGGAATATTTTTGTCCCGCTGTCATCAGCGTCCTTGTGACGTGATAAACGGTTTTTAGTTTTTCATCATATTGTTTATGAAGCAGTCCGACCCCTAACCCAAAGTTACTAGCGCCCCTTGCTTCATATATTTCTTTTCTCGAGTCATAATGCGTTAATGATATATCAGAAAGTAGAGCCGCTTTCAATTTCTGAAATGTTTTCTCGCATTCATCAGACCAGATCCGTTTTTCATCTTTTTTTCTCCCTGCATTTTTTTAAATTTAAATTTAAAATTTTTCTCCACATGTAACTGTAGAACATTTAAATTTTTAATCTTGTTATTAAAAAAGCTGTAACTTAAATTTATAAGATTTAATTCCCATGAACATAAAAGGAACTTAAATTCAAATCTATTAAACTGTTAGTTTGAAATATGCACCTAATGATTGCATAATGCATAAAACTCCCAGTTGTGCCATAGACGTAGAATATGTATATCTATTAATATATATGTAATACAGCTCTAGTCATACATTGACCACTGTTTTATTAACACCTGAATAATAATACTATACATATTTACACCCGCCTCATATGTATATTTATTTATTTACGTCACTATATATATATATATATATATATATATGTATATATATATATAAAGTGGTTTTTGATTGATTTTTATTCCGACACTACTTCCAAAAGTATTTTTATTTAATAAGTTTGTAACCCTGATGATGAAACAAATATTTGTTTAATTCAGGCAATAAATAATGTTTTTGAAGTGCCAATGCACTTAACTCGGTGCGTCTCTATTGTTCGCATAGTTGAAGCATTATACTTCTTCTTCTTCTTCTTCGCCTCCTTCTTCTTCTTCTCCGCCTTCTTCTTCTTCTTCTTCTCCGCCTCCTTCTTCTTCTTCTTCTTCTCCGCCTTCCTTCTTCTTCTTCCTCCGCCTCCTCCTTCTTCTTCTTCTTCTTCTTCTTCTTCTCCGCCTCCTCCTTCCTTCTTCTTCTTCTTCCTCCTCCTTCTTCTTCTTCTTCTTCTTCTCCTCCTTCTTCTTCTTCTTCTTCTCCTCCTTCTTCTTCTTCTCCGCCTCCTCCTTCTTCTTCTTCTCCTCCTTCCTTCTTCTTCTTCTTCCGCCTCCTTCTTCTTCTTCTCCGCCTCCTCCTTCCTTCCTTCTTCTTCCTTCCTCCTCCTTCCTTCCTTCTTCTTCCTTCCTCCTTCCTTCCTTCTTCTTCTTCTTCTTCTTCTTCTTCTCCTCCTTCTTCTTCTCCGCCTCCGCCTCCTTCCTTCTTCTTCTTCTTCTTCTTCTTCCTGTGCCGTGTTCTTTCAGGACGTAGGTGATCAAGGACTTCCACTTGGCTCTGTCTCTTGTTGCTCTCAATATTTTTCTCTTGGTATCACTTCTAAGCTCTGCTCAGCAATCCATTTGCTCAGAGCTAACAAGTACGTCTCGCACTGCTTTCCCTTGTCCCTCTTTCCATATATCCGACCGGTGAGTATAATTTTCTCCATGCCTTCTTTCCTCATTACTTGTCCCGGGAACCTCATTTGTCTCTTGCTGATATTTAGTATAAGTTTTCTTCTCGTTTGCATCCTTTCCAACGCCTCATCACTGCACGTGCTCTGTCCATGGTATCCTCAGTATCCTTCTGTAAAACCACATTTCTGCTGTCTCAAGCCTCTCCTTCATCTCTGATGAGATCGTCCAACATTCACTTCAATACAGAAGACCAGATATCACATAGCAATCCAACATTCTTTTCTTTGTTTCTAATGAGATTCTCCTATCTCTGGTTAGCTTTTGAAATGCGTCCTTAGCTATGCCAATGCGTCTTTGGATCTCCATGTCGCACTTTCCATCCTCTGTCAACAAACTTTCCAGGTATTTGATACAATGATGTTTAAATATAAAAATTCCACCAAAATCTTTGTCAAACTGCATACTTACATCCACCGTCGTAAACACAAGGTACGATGGGTAAATTACTGCCATTCTATATCTGTAATTTTTGGAAGATACGTTGTTTGGTTTTGATTTGTCGACTGCTCAATATAATAAAGTCAGTTGGGCACCGTCTGTGAGAAAAAAGAGCACCATGACGGAATTCACAGCTTTAGTTACTTGGAAACTGTTATGGTACCCTCCTACGAGGAATGGACTCTTCCTCTTATTATTATCTGCGTGACTTCCGACAGGCAGTAAAAAGCAGTTGACGGTAATTAAGCGCGCAGTTAAAGCCAGCTACTATTCAGGCAATAAGCAGCGTAACTGTACCGTTCGGACTTACTTATTTCTATTTACTGATTGCTAACACTTACCTTGAACACATGATCTTGTTATACTAATACACTGTTTTGAACATACCTCCTGTATTTCGTGTCTTACTTCTGGCCAACCCGGTTACTATAACTTTGCGGTGAAGTTCCGCCATAACAACTCCACAACAAATTGGCGACGAAGATCCACAACAGAAACGGCATTCTGTACTGCTTGGCATTTGCGCCGGAAGTGCTAACACGAACATTTCACAGTGTTTAGGTGTCAAGTTGAAGACAGTGCAGAAGATTTAGAAAGAGTTGTGCGAGCCTAATGTTGGTTAAGAAAGTATTTGA
The DNA here is from genome assembly GCA_037127315.1 of Ascarosepion bandense. Lineage (NCBI taxonomy): Eukaryota > Metazoa > Mollusca > Cephalopoda > Sepiida > Sepiidae > Ascarosepion > Ascarosepion bandense. The sequence continues at coordinate 2,018,148 of JBBBDQ010000707.1, forward strand.
TATAATAACCAGTGATGGCGACGTTATGCCTCCATTGATCTTCTAATAAGGCTCTAGTCTCAATACGGAGCTCTACATCAAGTGCCTTGAGGAGGTAGTGCGGACTTGAATTTTTCTCTCACTTTCTTCCCTCTCTATGCATTTCTTCTTTCTCTTTATTAAGCTCAGATGCCGTGTCACCAAAGGTTGTATATGACTATACTTTACTTCCTACCTAAACCTGGCGCCTTTTTTTACTCTTTCACTATGTATCTTTAGTCTTTTTTTTTTCTCTCTTTTTTTTTTTTTTTCCCTCTGTGTCCTTTTTATGATTCCCCATTCTGGTTTCTCATTTTCCCTATTCAAAACCTGTTTGTTCTTTTCATCTGGATATATATATATATATATACCAGACGCCGTGTCACCAAAGGTTGTATATAACTATACTTTACATCCTACCTAAACCTGGCGCCTTTCTTTGATTCTTTCATCACGCTTCTTTAGTTCTTTCTCTCTCGTTTTCCTCGTTTCGTTTTATTTCCTCTGTCTCATTTTTATGATTCCCCAATATGGCTTCTCATTTTCCCTACCCAATTTACCACATATCAGTCAGTTAAACACGCTTGGGCGATCATGTCTCTTTCGAGACATGACTGACTGGGCAGAAGATTATCCCACAGTAGGTTGCCATTGCTTTCTGCGGTAGACTGGTTGCCATCCAAGGCTATAGAACGCAATCTATCCTGTTATTTAACCCATAACTGGAAGGAATAGACGGATTAATACATTTCCCAAGGGTATTTGCGCGTAAGTGAATGCAATGAATTCAGCTGGAATTCGAACTCGGCTCCCCGATTTCTCGTTTCGAGCTGATATCCAATACACACATACAAAAAATTGCCAATAAAATGAAACGAATTTCCATTTTTTTTTTTTTTTTTTTTTTTTTAATAACCTTTACTATCTGGTGAGACATTGATCTTTCAATGTCGAAAGAAAATGTACAGTTTTTAGTAGATTGTAGTTTGGACTTTTTCTAAAATATAATTTATAAAATTCAGGGTGAGCCATAAGTCGCGCACCAAAGAATTACGTGAAGTGATGTGTAACAATGTAAAATAAGCAGGGTAAAATATCTTTCCCTTTTCTTGGGTATAAAATAAATGTTCTTTTATCAAAGTTTTTTCAGTTATGATTTGCCTTTAAAAAAAAAATTATTTTAATTTTTAGATATGCCCTTAACAATTGACGAACGAGTTAAACTAGAGTTCATGTCTGGTGCTGATGGCGCCACTAATCGATCTGTTGCTGAGAAATTTAATCGAATTTATCCTGATCGTGAGCCTATCTCTCACACGACAGCAGAATGTTTGATATTGAAATTTCGTGTAACTGGTAGTGTCCTAGCCAAACCACGAAGTGACCCTCCATGAGTGTCTGACGAAACTCGAAAACGTGTCCTCGAAAAAGTTGAGAACAGTCCAATGAAATCATTGCGACGATCATCAAGTGAGCTCGGTGTGGTTAAGAGTGTGTGTATAAATGTACCTATCTATGGGTGCATGTAAATCTATCTGTATGTGTAAATGTGAGAATCGAACTCACTGCAAACTAGTTTGATCAACGTGCTCATTCACCATTACCGATAGCGATGTGCCTTATCGTCCACTTCATATTCCTTTCCGTTTTTTTTTAAGGGAGTAGAGATTTATCCCTTGTTTCTTTTTCAGTAATGGGTTTCCAGTTCCTTCTAAAGTCTACTTCAACTCTAACGTCGCCTAAAATTGTATTTGCTTATTAAATATTGTACTTCTTCAAGATGAGAATTATCTATATTTCCTGCTATCTTGTCCTTTCTTATGCTCATAAAACTGCTCAAAGTAAACTTGAGTGGCTCTTGGGCCTTGTATTGGTAAACACATAGTAAAACACTAAAAAGATTGAACATAGTAGAAATGCATAGATTTAAAATGGAACGAATAAACGAATAAACCAGAATAGTCCAAAAGCGAACGGAATAGAATATACGTTGGAATATAATAAACGGACAGATTAAAAAGTAATAGAAAAGATTAATCGAATATTATACATAGGAAATCCAGCAACTTTCTTTCTTTCTTTCTTGCTTGCTTTCTTGCTTGCTTTCTTGCTTTCTTGCTTTCTTGCTTTCTTGCTTTCTTGCTTGCTTTCTTGCTTTCTTTCTTGCTTTCTTGCTTTCTTGCTTGCTTTCTTGCTTTCTTTCTTTCTTTGCTTTGCTTTTTAATAGAATGGTCTAGAATATTAAAGAGAAAAGACATGAAACAGTATGGAACAAAATTCCATGAATAAATTTCAAGGCAACAGTTTTAGAGGAATAATGCAATCGAATTTTGCTTTTGAATTCGGAAAACAGAATTATAGAATGGCATCTTAAAAGCTAGAATACATATAAAGCGGATAAATTATATTCGAAATTTAAAAAGTTAGCATATAAATTGGAACATAGACAATGGCAAAAACAACTGAACATTAAAAAGAGAATGTTTAAATCGTTCAGAATGAATCTGAATATCGAATACGAACAAAAAGGAATGGAATAAAGCGAAAATAAAACGAACAGAAAAACGATTGTATAAAACCTACCGATAATGTAATAAAATTAAGAATCTGAAAAGAACAGGATAGAATAGATTAGAACAGATTAAAGGAATGAAAGGAATAAAAGAAAAGAAAACTGAACAGAATAACGATAATAGAAGAAGATGATATGGTACAAAATAGAATGAGATGGAACAATCAATTTGAATCGATAGGAAAAAACAGAATAAAATGAAGGAAAAGAGAACATGTTGAATGAGGTTAAGCAAAAGAGAACACTAAAGAAATCGGTTAAAATAAAGTTGAATAGATTTTTAAATGAAATGGATAAACAAAATTCGAATGAGCAGATTAAAGACTAACAGAATAGAATAAGAATGAGGGAATAGAAAAAATTGTATAACATAGAACAGGTTCAGCTGTAATTGAAGAAAGCAAACTTCGAAGATGGGAATATTAGGATGTCGTAAATAATTCCCGGTTGTGGAAACTAAATGGAATGTAACTGTTCCTTAAATATATCAGATCAGGTGTGAAAATTGGTTACGTAAGGCGAATTGGCATGACGAAGGAAGCATTCCAGAAGTTGAGTAAAGTATTAAGAAACAGGACAATTTCGCTAGAAACTAAGAGAGTACTGGATTGCTACGTGCTGTCTGTCCTTCAATATGGCAGTGAATGCTGGACAATAGCATCAAAGATGAAGGAAAAACTTGAAGCAACTGAAATGTGGTTCTACAGAAGGATGCTGCGAATATCATGGATCGAGCATGTGACCAATGAGGTTTTGGAAATTATGGAAACGAAAAGGAAATTAATACTGAGCATCAGGAAGAGACAGCTGAAGTTCCTGGGACACGCAATGAGGAGGGAGGGCTTGGAGAATCTTATGCTAGCAGGCCAGATAGAAGAAAAAAGAAACAGGGGAAAGCAACAGATAACATATTTGAAGGACCTAATCAGGTGGATGACGGAACGAGGATTGCATGGTGTAACAGGAGAAGACGTGCTCAGAGACACCAGGGATAGGGAAAAGTGGAAGGCGATGATCGCCTACGTCCTGAAGGGACAAGGCACATAGAAGAAGATAAAATCCAACGAAAATGCAGTGAATTCGAAAGAATAAATCTCAAAAACTTGCTCCAAAATTTGAGCTTCATGAAAGAAAGGTAATGTTTCGTCTTCTATGTGCAGTGTCCATTCAGGACGCAAGCGATTATGGCTCTCCACATCTTCCTATCCCTTATTGATTAGAATATGGAATTGATCCGCCACTTTATATCCACATTTTAATTTATTTGTTTATCAAATTCTGATGATGTATGAGTCACTTATAATTCTTCTTCTTCTATGTGCCGTGTCACTTCAGGCCTTAGGTGATCATGACCATTCATATTTCCCTATCCCTTGTAGCTTTTAACACCCTTCAATTTTTATCCTTACTGAACCCTGCTCAGCCACCCACTTGCTCAAGCCCATCAAGTATTGCTTTGCGTTGTCTCTTTTTCTCTCTGTCCTGTAAATATCAGATTTTGTAAGCCTTCTTTCCTCATTATATATCTCAGAACTTCAGCTGTCTTTTCCTGATGTTAAGTATAAGTTTCCTTTTCATTTCCATCCTCTCCAAAATCTCTTCGTTGCTTACATGCTCGGTGACATGATATCCTCAGCATCCTTCTGTAGAACCACATTTCTGTTTTTTTTTCTTTTTTTTTTTTTTTTTCAAATCTCTCCTTCATTTTTGAAAAAATTATCCAACATTTGCTGTTATATAAGAGGACAGATATCACATAACATAAGTATTATTTTCTTTGTTTCCAACGAAATTTCCTTGTCTCCCAATACTCTGCTTAGGCTTTAGAATACATCTTTGGCCAAGCCAATACGCCTTCGGATCTGAATGTCGCACTTCCCGTCCTCTGTTAGAACACTTCACAGATATCTAAATTTCTGTACCCGTTTGATTTTAGTATCCCCGGCCTGTAGTCGGCATTTGGGCTTCTCTTTTACTGATGACCATGCATTCAGTTTTCTTGTAGTTTTAGGTTTAGATCTTTCTTTTCGATTTCTTAGATACATTCTGTAGGAGGTCTTACTATTTTAGAATGCTTAAAATGCAAAGAAAATCTAAATGCATATTTATATGTGCAGCAGTTGCAACATGTCCATAAAAAGTTTGTTTGAAATGCGTCCTACGCTTGTCAACAGGAAAATAATGTTTGCCGCCATTTCGCATATCGCTTGGGCGATCATATCTCGAAAGAGACATGACTGACTGGACAGAAGATTATCCCGCAGTAGTTTGCCATTGCTTTCTGCGGTAGACTGGTTGCAAACCAAGGCCATAGAACCCAATCTGTTTTGCTATTTAACCCATAGCTGGAGGGAGAAACGACGGATTAATACCTTAGAGACATTCAGTCAGTTAAGTGCCATACGTGAAACACGCTTGGGCGATCATGTCTCGAAATAGACATGACTGACTGGGCAGAAGATTATCCCACAGTAGGTTGCCATTGCTTTCTGCGGTAGACTGGTAGCAAACCAAGGCCATAGAACCCAATCTGTTTTGCTATTTAACCCATAGTTGGAGGGAGAAACGACGGATTAATACCTTAGAGACATTCAGTCAGTTAAGTGCTATACGTGAAACACGCTTGGGCGATCATGTCTCGAAATAGACATGACTGACTGGGCAGAAGATTATCCCACAGTAGGTTGCCATTGCTTTCTGCGGTAGACAGGTTGCCAGCCAAGGCTATAGAACCCAATCTGTCCTGTTATTTAACCCATTATTTAACTGGAAGAAAGAGACGGATTAACCCAAGAGTATTTGCGCGTAAGTGAATGCAATGAATTCAACTGGAATTCGAACTCACGAAAATATTAATGAACTTGGTTATCCCACCTAACATTTATCCCTGACCTTGTATCACTGATTACTACATTTTCGATCACGCCAAAACATTCTGAAATTTATCTAATTAAAAAAAAAAACATACAGATTCAAGATTTCGTCGAAAGTTTTTTAGCATCAAAACCTGCGGAATTTTATTGACAAAGAATTATCTGATAAGTGACAACAACTCATTCACCCCCAACCGCCCAACCCCCGCCGCTTACTACGCGTCCTTGCAGATTGCGCACCGACATGAGATATTATTCTCATATTAATTATTTCAGCCTACTCTTTCAGGCTGGCTCAAGGCATGTTTGAAAAGAGCGCTTGGAGATTTCCCCGCGGTAGATTGCCAGTTTACTACAGCGGTAGACTGGTTGTCAGCCAAAGGTATATAAACCAGTCTGTCCTGATATTAAACCTCTCCAAGCTGGTTTTGAAATCAGAGATCCCTTCTCCTCGACCGGTTGACAGCCAAGGTTATAGAACTCGGTCAGTCCTGCTATTTTTCCATAACTGGGTAAAGGAGAGATAGACTGATATATTTCTCAAAATGTGGCCTCCCTCTGTCTCTTCTATAAATACTTTCATGGCTTCTGCTCGGATGAGCTTAAGTCACTGATGCCTCCCCAACAGGTGTTTGCCCGTGCAACCAGACTGGCAACTGGGTCCCACCCATTCACAGTCAGGTTAGCCAAATGCAGACGACAATTCTACTCCTGCAGCTTCCTCTCTCGCACTTCCCGCTTGTGGAACTCACTCCCGTATTCTTGCTTTCCTGACGGCTACAACCTCCAGAAATTTAAATGCAAAGTCAATACTCATCTACTAACCACTGGACTCTAGCTCTCTCCCCTCCCCTGTATAACCTTCACTTTCTCTCCACCTATGTATCTGTCATCGCACCTGCTTTCTCAGCTTTCTATTGTTCCTTTCTAACTAGCTTGTACTCCTCACTCTTTTCTAATTAATCTTTTTACATTTATGTAACCCCCTGCACATCAGTGGCGTTCTGCCTTGCTCGGGGTGAAACGATTAAAAAAAAAATTACTAGTAGTACTTTCAGTTCGTATCCAAAACAAAAGCAGGTCATCCATTTATTTTTTAAATATCATTCATTTCTTGTAAAAAAAAACCTACTATATCCATTGTCAGTCTTGACAGACTGTTACTACTCTTATCGTGTTGCTACCATTCGTCTATAGAGAAACTTTCTTGCCTACCGTCAGAATGGATGACGCTAATTTTCTCGAGAACACTTACTCCTCCCTAGCTTCATCCTCTCAAATGACCTCAAATGAAATGACTGTGTCGTCAGAACCCACTTTGTCAATTTATAAATCTACCATTCGTCCGTATATTGAATATTGTTATCATATCTGGTTGCGTGCTCCAGTCATCCATTACAAAAAGGATCTGCAATATAATAGATCCTGACTTAGCAGCTCGCCTGCAGTCCTTTTCTCTCCGACGGGATGTGGCTTTCCTCTGACGTTTCTACTAGTATTTCTATGGTAACTGCTCTGAGGAGCTGTCTTCTATCTTTCCCCGCATGCTTTTAGATTGGCATCAAAGACCCAAACTTTTACCGTTAAAGTAGTCTCTTCTACTCTAACAGTTTCTTTTCCCGCACTTCCCGTTTGTAGAACTCTCTTCTGTTTGCTTACTTCTCTGATAGCTACAATTCCCAAAAATTTAAGCGCAACATCAATTGCTCTCTTCTATCCTCTTTATTTCCATTCATTTCTCATCCTTTCTTCGACATCCCCTGTATCTTGGTATTTTTTTTGTTTTTGTTTTTTGTTTTTGTTTTTAATTTTTGTTGTTTTTAATTTTTGTTGTTTTTTAATTTTTTTTTTTTTAATTTTTGTGTTTTTCTTTTTAATTTTTGTGTTTTTCTTTTTAATTTTTGTGTTTTTCTTTTTAATTTTTGTGTTTTTCTTTTTTTTAAATTTTTGTGTGTTTTTTTTTTTAATTTTTGTTTTTGTGTGGTTTTTTTTTTTAAATTTTTGTGTGTGGTTTTTTTTTTTAAATTTTTGTGTGTGGTTTTTTTTTTTAAATTTTTGTGTGTGGTTTTTTTTTTTAAATTTTTGTGTGTGGTTTTTTTTTTTAAATTTTTGTGTGTGGTTTTTTTTTTTAAATTTTTGTGTGTGGTTTTTTTTTTTTAAATTTTTGTGTGTGGTTTTTTTTTTTAATTTTTGTGTGTTTTTTTTTTAAATTTTTGTGTTTTTTTTTTAAATTCTTGTGTGTGTTTTTTTTTTTTAATTTTTGTGTGTGTTTTTTTTAAATTTTTTTGTGTGTTTTTTTTTTTAATTTTTGTTTTTAAATTTCTCTCTCTCTCTCTCTCTCTCTCTCTCTCTCTTTCACTGTAACCCCTGCGAAAAATGGCGGTCCTGCGTTGCTTGGGGTGAAATGATTATAAAAAAAAACATTAGAGAGAATTTTCTTTGGATTTTAACTGCTTTTTTTGATGTTGGATGAATCAAATGTCTGGAAGATTTAATTGCCAAAATATTCATTTTTTGCATAAAGAAATTGCACCACGATTTATCTGTGCATAAATGTCAATAATATATATATATATATATTTTTTTTTTTCATATAACAATCAAAAAAGAGGGAACGAACGAAAGTCTATAATGTATTGTAATCATGCATGATTATTCAATGCTTTATTGCAAATATTGACGATATTTATAAATTTTGTCTACCTATAAATCTGACCTTTTTGTCCCTAACAATTTCCTCTTGTTTCCTGAAGCGAATAATTGCATTTCGCTTACAAATCATCAAGCCGATAGAATATGGGCACAAATGGGCACAATTCCTTTTTCAGACCAGTAAAGCAAAAAATTTACTTTATTAATCTCTCATGAGTAATTGACATGAAATTAAGGCTTTACGGATAAAAATTATCCGAATTTCTCTAATAAATATTTGTCATTATTGTTAACAAGTGGGCCCGTGCTGTCAAAAATGACGACAAAATATTCGTATCGATATGCCGTCTAAAATGACGGCAACATATATATTGAGTATCTTACATTAAGACAAAAAAAAATCTAAGACCCCCTCTTCCTGAGCGTGACAGGAGGGATATATATTATATTCTTCACTACTCGAAGACATAGTTATTTTTTTTAAAAAATCACAGAAAATTGCCAAACACGCGGCAAAGCTTTCATTATTATCTTGAAAAATAAATGAGTAAAAATTCTTACAATCTTAAACTATTTTCTTGCTTTAAATAGCTCGCAATTGGTTGATAAGCCGTAAAAAACGAATCCATTAATCAAATTTGTTTGATGAAAAATTGTTATTAATTTTGGATTTCTTCCGGGTGCCTTGTCGCTTTAAAATTACTACCGGAACGAGTTTGGTTGACCATTACCTCTAAGTAGTAAATTCGATCCTCACTGCGTGCTCATAAAAAAATTCACCCTTAAAGAAATCCTATACTTTCGTAAACTCAGTCAGTCAAGTGCCATACATGATACACACTTGGGCGATCATGTTTCGAAAGAGACATGACTGACTGGGCAGAAGATTTTTTCTCAGTAGTTTGCCATTACTTTTTACGGTAGACAAGTTACCAACCAAGGCTACAGAACCCAGTCTGTCCTGTTATTTAACCCATAGCTAGAAGGAAGAGACGGGTTAATACCTTTCCTTGTGGGTCATTTAATGATAAAATTTAATATTTTGGGGAGCTTTTTGTATTGCTGGAATTTTTTTTTTTTATGAAAATGTATTGCTGGTAATTATTTTTTAAAGTATTTTAATATTTTCATATTTTGACCCAGTTTTGGGTGTTCACTATTGGCCCACGGACGGGAACCTGACAGGTGCTAGCATCCTGGATCGGGTGGACCTTGAAACAGTAGCAATTAAGAGGGGGTTCCAAGCTTGTTAAAAAGTTTTGATCAGAGACCTTGTTGCTGGATGTAGTTTATCGTCATACCTAGGACGGAGTGTTAGTAGTGAAATAGTAGTAATATTAGACGACATAATAGTATTTCATTATTAGTTTAAATTAGCTTGATTATTGTTATTATTGACTAATTTATCTTTCTTGCAAATCTAGACGAAAGAGATTGTCAGTGGTCACTACTTAAGGCTATCGTTAAGGATTAAATATGATTATCATATGTCTGAGGTAAATGCATGGTAATTATCTTATTATATAATTGCATTCAAAATCAGGAAGTTATTGCCAGTGACCAGGAATGACTATAAACATTTATCTATTTTATGCACAATATAAATGTATATTGCTAACGAGGTTCCGAAAAAGATTCATTCGAAATAGTGAAGAGTGTATATACACTACCGGCCATAATTATTAGGCCACCCCTTTAAACAAATTATGAACTTCATACTATTTTTAAGTGGATAACTCTAAATGAAAATAGAATGATTCTTTTGTTATTGTTCCATTGCAAAATTTTACACGGCAAGGAACCAAAGATGAACTTGTCCGAATCACCCTAAATTTTATTCATTCTGTCATTGATGAAACTGAAATATAGGTGATTATTAAATATTAAATATTCATTTGATGTACACGTCATTGTGCAGTATTAACAAAAGAACCATTCTTTTTTCTTTTATAATTATTCACTTAGCAATAAATACTAAAAAATAGTATGAAATACATCATTTTTTTAAACTCTGAGGTGGTCTAATACTTATGGCCAGTAGTGTATGCACACACACACACACACACACACATATATATATATAAACATACATTGTTAAATATAACAGACTATGAATATCTATTATGTGTAATCATGAGCTGTTATATTTCACAATATGCGTTTAGAAAATTATCTGCTGCATCGATACACTATATATATATATATATATATATATATATATATATATATATATTATATATACTTTCTACTATAATACAAACCGTTATATATATTATATTCAGGGAAAATATTTGTACGAAATGGAACGAACATTGTGTTTTGAAGAAATGATCTAATTTATTTCAAAGAAATTAATTATACTTATATATATATATATATATATCCATATCCAAATTATTAAAACGAAGAAAAATAATTGCAACGTTCAAAACATTAATTTGGAAATTATCATTAATCGCCAGAAGATAAGATAGTTATTTTGTTATTGCAATGGTTTATAAAAGCATTACATCACACTCCACCCACGTCTATTGAACGGGTGAAGGGGCTCATCCCTTGTTCCCTGTTCAGGATGTGGTTTCCGGCTTTCTCTTTTCCAATCTTTTCATTCTTTTTCCTTTTTTTTTTTTTTTTTTTTTTTTCAATTGGAGTAGATAGACTAAACTATCGCCCGGTTCACACTCCACCCACGTCTATTGAACAGGTGAAGAGCCTCATCCCTTGTTCCCTGTACAGGATGTGGTTTCCGGCTTTCTCTTTTCCAATTTTTTCACTCTTACGTAGCCCCCTGCACATCAGTGGCGTTACCGCCTTGCTCGGGGTGATATGATTAAAAACAAAAATTACGTACAGTGTTACATCAAGGCAGTTTCTTAATTTTAAATTAATTTTGATTATTACTTTTAGGTTAAGACTTTTGAATTTTCTATGGATTAGTTTTCCAATTTTATCGGTTTTAAATGCGTAGAATTTTGTGCTATCATAAGTCCATCATCTCTATATAACCTTGTCTCATGTGTGTTAATGCCATAGTGTGTGGTGAGTTTATATAGAGCAAATAAATGGGAAGATTTCACTGAGTTATTCTCTCCTGTCATGCTCAAGGAAAGATATGCGGGAAAGATATCTGTGAGAAAACAGCTAAGAATCCTCTCCAATAATTTGCCATCATTTTTGAAAGCAAGAGCACACTCGTCTCTGATATAAAAACGTTAGTACATACAATACTTCAAATATTTTTTGTCACTGGACGGCAGATAAACAATAGGAAAAAAAGTTATCATATTTAATCATCTTCAGTTTAAGTGGCGTGCTTGATGGTTGCTTCTTACTTTTCATATGATGTAGCGATCATTTTTATTCGTTTTTAGAGATTTTTTATGTCAGTCAATCGATAATCTTCGAGTGGACAAAACAACAACAACGAGGCAGAGTATAATGAGACAATACGAAAAATATTTGACAATGAACTGAACGCCACTAACTGAAACGAGAAAAAAAAAAGCATTGGCTCAATTTATTTAATGAATTTTTACTTCTCAAAACCCTTGAAATTGCCAACAGTCATGTCTAAACAGAGGTTTCATATATGATTGATTTTGTTTTTTTAAATTTTCGTTGTGGAATAATTTGATTTGTTTTCATTGAGCTTTTATTGATCAAACACTTATTTTATTGTTTTAGTTCTTTTTACTTGTCTTTCTAATTTTCTGGCATACCTTCATGCTGTGGGTCCAATATAAATTGGATCAGTTCAACAAAATATGATCTGCATATGATTCTGGGGGGATTTTAATTTTTAAATAAGAATTTATGGTTCCCGAAAAGTATAAAATTAACCGAATACTAGATTAATTTTTGAATTTTTAGCAGTGAACTGTTTTTTCTGTAATATAAGTTATGAACCTACAATTAAAACTTGAATAACCGATCGTCACGTAGAAATAATGTACCACGAATATTATCGTGTTACGCAAATACCAGACAACTGAATTTTCTTTTCCGTCATTTATTTTGACTTGTAATTATTCAATATATATAAATATATGTAATTAATTATTTTGAACACTCGTATTTAAGTAGATATTCTGTTTTTAATTAGACAGTATTTTATATTTATATCTACCGGCCTGATTATTTTACGATAAATTTTATTGCGAAAATGTGTGCTATCCAGCAGGATTCGAACCTGCGACCCCTATTTACATAGGGGAAGCTACCATTTGATCTGGTACTGTCTTAACCACTCGACCATGAATAGCCTCTTGATCAGACGAGGTTTTTATCATGCTTATATAACACAATTTTCGATCTACCGTAAACAAACCATATTTGCTCTGAAATGTATCGTAAATGTCAACAAATGTAAACATGTTACGGAAATTAACGAATTTTAACGAAACTTGATGATAAGCAACCGACAGAGCTTATAACCAAGTTTCGTTAAAATTCGTTAATATAAATATATATAAATCTACACCGTGTCCTTGCGGTCTTAAATCTGGTTTTCATCATATACCAATCCCTCCCATGTCTAGACTATTCTCGTTAAGTGGTAATAAGTAGGTTCTTTGGCTAATCCGAGATCAAGAACACAGCGTGAGCGAAATCGACGAAAGGCCACGAAGGTTGGCTGGACGCAACCAGGGGTTGTGTTATCTCTCTCTCTCTCTCTCTCTCTATATATATATATATATATATATATATCCCTAAATTACCTCGGTTTTAAGGTTGAAGTTACTTCTAGTCTTAAAATTGTAAACTATCTAGATATCACCCTTAATTTAAATGATGGATCCTACCAGCCATTTCTCAAAGAAAATAATTCTCTCACTTATATTAATATTTTATCCAACCACCCCAAAAATATTATAAAATAGATACCCAATATAGTGGATAATAGAATTAACCAATTATCATCCAACATTAAAACTTTCAACGCAAGTAAAGATATTTACAATAAGGCCCTTCAAAAAAGCGGATATAAGAACAAATTAATATATAATAAACCTACAATAGACTCCGAATCATCTAAAACTAAAAATAAAAGAAACTGTAGAAAACGAAAGATAATTTGGTTGAACCCTCCTTATTGTAAATTAACTAATATCAATATTGATAGTAATTTTCTCAAATTACTAAACAAAAATTTTAATAACAGTAATCTTTTACGGAAAATTTTTAATAGGTACACCCTTAAAATCCGCTCTTCTTGTACCCCTAATATAGACAACCTCATTGATTCCCATAATAGAAGTATTCTAATGAATTTACGTAATACTGATTCTGGGTCCGGAATTTTGAATGAATGCAGCTGTAGCTCTGTGGACGCCTGCCCGGTGGAGGGCAAATGTAAATCCACCCAGGTGATTTATGAAGCCTGCATTTCTCCATCAAACAATAAAAATAACTACCGAACCTATATTGGTATGTCCGCTGGACCTTTTAAGCAGAGACTTTATAACCACAGGTATTCTTTTTCGAACCCGGGTAAAAAATACCAGATAGCCCTTTCACGGATATTCTGGAAACTGAAAGAGGAAGGACTGGATCCTGTAATTAGCTGAAAACTAATAGGTTCAGCCCGTATTCAGAGAAATTTTCGTGATAGGTGCTGTCTGTGTTTGCTAGAAAAAAATTAATATTGAAGTATCCTTACCAGCACCTGCTCCTGAATCTTAGAAGAGAATTTATTAGTAAGTGCCGCCATAAAGCTAGCTTTTTGAATAGCTAAATTTTAAATTTTAAATTCCTAATTTTTAGATTTTAGGATATTAAAAATATAAATTTAATTATTTTTGATAACTTAATTTAATTTTAACTTTGAATAGTAATTTAACCCCTCTACCTTTCTCTCCCAGTCTCCTTTAATTGTCTATCTTTATAAAATATGGATTCTTTTACTAAACCCCTTTTTGCTCTGTTAGTATATGTCTTTTTAATAATTTTTTTCACATCATAAATTTTATAAAATTTCTATATATAATTTTTTTTTAATTTATAAAAAAATTTTTTAAGATTAATTTTTTTTTAATTTTTAAAAAATTTATAATTTTCTTTAATTGTTATTTAGTTTATCTATACCTAAAAATATCTTTAATTAGATTAACTTCAAAATAAGATTTTAAAAATTTAATTATTTTTATTTTTCCCCTAAATATGCTTTTTCAAATAAGTCTCTTTTTTCTAAAACTTTAACCCTTTTATACATTTAAAGTTAAATTTGCTTGACACGTATCGAGCGTTTTCTATTTGATATTTTTTCCTTTTTCTTTCTTTCCTTTTTTTCCCCTTCTTTATTTTTTCTCTATATATTTTTTTTCTATACATTTTTATATCCCGCCCCTTCCCTTTCTGTTCTGTTTTGTTTAACCCAATTCTCAATTTAACGACCTCCCATTCCTTAACCCTTTTCATCTATTAAGATAAGACATGCCAAATTTCCATCTCTTCACTTACAACTCTATCAAAAAGTAAAAACCAAAAATAGACTGTGTTTCAAAAAAGATTTTTTGTGACGTATATTTCTCAAATCTTAACTGTTATTTATTGATTTTTATTGTTTTATTTCTTTTTTATTTCTTTACTTTTTTTATTCTTTTATTTTTTTATTTCTCCTTTTTAATCTTATTTTTATTCTCATTTTGATTTAGACTGTCTGTTGCTGAGGATACGTGAAATCTCTCTTGGGGATTTCATGTTGAAATGTTCATTCAACATTTTTGAATTTTTAAAATTTATTTTAATATATATATATATATATATATATATATATATAAATCATATCACCCCGGGCAAGGCGGTAAGGCCACTGGTGTGCAGGGGGCTACGTAAGAGTGAAAAGATTGGAAAAGAGAAAGCCGAAAACCACATCCTAAACAGGGAACAAGGGATGAGCCTCTTAACCTGTTCAATAGACGAGGGTGTAGTGTGAACCGGGCGATAGTTCAGTCTATCTACTCCAATTGAAAAAAAAAATAAGGAAAAGTGAAAAGATTGGAAGAGAGAAAGCCGGAAACCACATCCTAAATAGGGAACAAGGGATGATCCTCTACACCTGTTCAATAGACGTGGGTGGAGTGTGAACCGGGCGATAGTTCAGTCTATCTACTCCAAGTGTGTGTGTGTGTGTGTGTGTGTGTGTAAGGAGTATTTAGGGTAACATATTTCATTTAAACAAGTTTTATTAAATTCAGGCAACAATTCAGTAGATTTTTAAAAAATATTTTGACGATTTCCAAATGTTGTATATCGGGACTGAAATTTTGAGTAAACTTCCCAAAGTTCGTGTTTCTTTTTCTTTTTTTTTTTTTGTTTTTGTTTTTCTATTTGTTAAAATACTTTTGAATATCTCAGTCATTATCAAGAACAGGATCTTGCCTTTATGGTAAACCCCAACTTTTTAAAAACCACCAGAATTGGAAATGGTCACAGTTCAATGTGATGTCATATGTAATGGGTAAATGTAAAACCATGTACAAGGATGTATGTAGACTGACTGCCAGTGTTCTCGTGAAAACAGTCACTCTTTCACTCATCCCTTTTTTTATATCGATTTTTCCTGCGTTATTCTACATAGGGCTTTATTTTTTTAGAATCGTTTGGCCATAAGTAAGGCAGTAGGTAACCTTTATGAGTGTTTATTTTTTAATCATTTTACTCATTCCATCCACGATACCTCAATATTAATATGACGAGTGGGCCCAAGCCGTCAAAAATGACAGTAAAATATTGATAGTGATATTCCGTCTAAAATGACTGCAACATATATATTGATATGCCTACTATTGACTATTTTACATTAAGACATAAGAGAAAAAAAAACAACATAATCCAAATCAGTGAGCGTGACAGGATGAATATATATAGACACGCATAAGTATTGGATTTATGTTTTTCTGTTTATGATCGCAATTTTGCCTGATATTTGGCAAGTAATATCTCGTAAAGTTGTTTTAGTTGTATGTGGAAGGAAAATTAAAAACTCATGGTTGAATCCATTTTTTATCAAAGTTCAAAATTACCCGATGCAAAAGTATTGGATACATGACACTTTGTTCAAATTTCCAATCGAAACTTTGAATTTTAAAAGACTTTAAATATTCAAATTTTCGATAGTATTGGAATGTTATCTCTGACCAATCAGAGAACCACACAATTGCTTACAAGATAGTGATACTAATCATCTGGCTCTTTCATGTGCATTCTGCAATTCAAGGATTACAAATGGCAAAAACTAAAGAATTATCCAGACATATGCGAAATAGAATCATTGAACGTCAAAAAGGAGGACAAGGTTACTGAAAAATTAGCAAAGAAATGAATCTAGCACAAAGTACAGTAGGAAATATGATTAGAAAGTATAAGAAGTATGGCGACGGTACAAAAAACCTTCCAAGAAATGGAAGACCGAGAAAAATAAATGAGAAGACTTCAAAGTAGATCAACAGAAATGTGCAAAAAAACCTTCATTACTCGTTCTTAAATGAAAACTGATCTTGAGGGTGCTGGAATTAATGTAAGTATGGATACCATTAGCAGAGCTCTTTGTCATACAGGCTTTCATTAAAGATCACCAAGAAAAGTGCCTTTACTGAAAACCAAACATGTCAAAGACCGATTAAAGTTTGTCGAAACTTATGAAAAGAAAGGTATGCAGTTTTGGGAAAAGGTAATCTGTTCGGATGAAACTAAAGTTGAAGTATTCAGAAGGAACACAGCGACAAGTGTTTGGTGAAAAAATGACACTGTTTTCAACAAACACAATACCATCTCTTCCGTTAAGTTTGGGGGTGGTTCCATTATGATATGGGGATGCTTTTCATCCAAGAGCACTGGTGAGTTACAAGTTATCGATGGTAGAATAAATAGTAACATGTACAGGAAGATTCTAGAGAAGAACCTTCAGAAATCTATAACTTCTTTAGGACATGGTCGGAATTTCTTGCTTCAACAAGACAATGATCCCAAACATACCGCAAAACTTACAAAGGAATGGTTTGAAAATAATGGTATTAGTACTCTCAATTGACCAAGTCAGTCTCCTCACTTGAATCCAATTGAGAATTTGAGAAATACTTTGAAGATTAAAGTTCATAAGCAGAATCCACAAAATATCAACCAATTAGAGGAATAATGCAAGGAAGAATGAGGTAAAGTAACAGTGGATCAGTGTGGAAAACTTGTGGCCAACTATAGAAAGCGACTGAAAGCAATGAAACAAAACAGGCTACGCAACAAAATATTAAATTGATGTATCCAATACTTTTGCATAGGGTAATTTTGAACTTTGTTAAAAAAAAATGGATTCAACCATGATTTTTTAATTTTCCCTCCACATACAAATAAAACAACTTTACAAGATATTACTTACCAAATATCAGGCAAAATGGCGAATATAAACTAGAGTTATAACAGAAAATAACATGTATCTAATACTTATGCGTGTCACTGTATATCCAAATGAATAAGAACGAAGAAAGTGTTTGCAACGTTCAATTCAAACATACGCACCGTAATGGGGGTGCTAGAGGGTGTCGTCAGTGATGTCATCGCGAGGATCACTAGGGGGTTTCGGGTCTTTCAACATCATACCCCCCCTCATCGCGCCGACCCGACCAGAGATGATCAGCCTCCGGTCCACCCTCGATAAGCGCTTTCAGACACTGGAAAATTACGTTTAGGCCCGGTACGAAACCCTGCCAATGCTTCCGATTGGCGACAGTCAGAGCCACTTTCCATTTAGAGACGAACCGCACATGAGCTCGTCCGAAACATTAATTTAGACGCAGAATTTCGGGGAATTTTAGCTAAAAATTCGGAATCCAGGCACTCTCTCTTTTGATCCATAACCAATTAGCTGTTCTTTCCGCTGTTTCGGTTATGGACTTGAGTGCTTTCCTTTTTTTTTACTCCCACTATCCCAATATCTGTTAAGGCTTTGCATAAGGACCTTTTTGCAAATCCTCTAGTCCCTACTTCTATAGGAGTGCAGCTAGCCCTCCAGCCTTTAACCCTGCAACTCTCCAGCAGTTCGTGATATTTTAACTTCTTCCTTTCATGAGCTTCCTCTGCATTTTCTTCCCAGAGGACCGTCAGTTCCCACAAGACTATCTTCTTCAATTTATGTGAGAAGAAAACTATATCTGGGCGAAGTTTCGTGATGGCAATTTGCTCTGGGAATTTCAATCTTGAGCCTATATCGGCCCTTAGTTCCCAGTCTGTTGCAGGAGATAGCAGGTTTGGATTTACCTTTCTATTTCGTGGGATTTTCGCGCCCGCTTTAATAAATTTTATCTGCCTTGTGTCTGGGTTGTAAACGTTCTCTTTGATCGCATTTTGAACTATTTTCACGATCTCTTTTAGAATTTCGTCATGGCGCTACCTGTAACGCCCATCAGCTAGTGCAGATTTACAGCTACTCAAGATATGTTTTAAGGTACCTCTGCGTCCACAAAGATGACAATTTAGCGACTGGGTTTCATACCATAATTGTAAGTTTGTGGGGCTTGGCAGGGTGTCGTATACTGCCCGAATCAGAAATTTTAATCTGGTGTCACCGTGCCATATTTCGGATCATTTGATTTGGCGTTTCAACATAGAGCTCCATTTGGTCCATGCCCCTTGCTGTCTCATCCCGACTTGGATTGCTATTCGTTTCTCTTCTTCGCCGTTTCTGATTTCTTCATGCAAAAGATGACTTTTCTTTTTTCCTTGCAGTTTGTCATATTTTTCTGAGGGAAATAACCCGAGGCCCGCGCGTCCAGTAGCTACGGTCCCTAGTATTGCCTTTTCTCGGATTCTTTCTTTTGCTGTATTCAGTTCTTTCGAGGCGTTTCATTTTCTACCTGGATACACTGATATTCCCGCACCGGCAACTTTGGGATCTTTCGAGCACTCGTACTGGAGTGTAGCTCTCACTTTAACTACTTTAAATTCTTCGTGTAGGCTTTTAAACAGGAGTTTCAGTGCGTTTGTTTTCTCGTATAACGCTGCGCTGCATAGAGATCTTGGCAAACCTAACCACCTACGTAGTCGTGATGTTATGCTTCTTTCCACTAGTTCTACCGTGGAGGAAGTGAAATCATAGATCGTTACAGGCCAGAGTATTTTTGGAAGAATGACGTGTTGATAAATCCAAGCTTTATATCTGCCAGGTAAGCCAGACTTATCAACCCTGATTAACCACCCTTCTAGATTCTCCTTTGTTAATATTACGGATCTTGACTCTTTTAGGGTTTCATCAAACTGCTTCCCCAAGCTCTTTACTGGCTTTTGGTGTATTGTAGGTATGTCATCTCCAAAGAGCTTAAATCTTTCGTTTTTCGAAAGCTTACCTTTCTTCATTACTAGGGAACGTGATTTGGAAGCGTTAAAACTCATTCTTGCCCAGTTGATGAGTTCTTCGATGTCCTTCAGCAACCACCTTGCCTCAATGGCGGACGTGCTGGTTATGGTCATGTCATCCATATACGCGCGAATCGGTGGTTGCCTTACACCGGATCTGGAGACTGGTCCTTGACATTCCACTTCAGCCGCCTTTATCAGCATATTCATTGATAATGCGAAGAGAGTCGCTGAAATGGTGCAGCATGTTATTATCCCTCTTTCAAGACTGTGCCACGCTGAAGTTGAGGTCTTTGTTACTGCCCTCATTCTAAAATCCTTATAGTAGTTTAAAATGAGCTTGGTGAAAGCAGCGGGTATATGGTACCAGATTAGAGCTTCTTCTACCAGACGATGGGGAATTGACTCATAAGCATTCTTAAGGTCTAACCAGAGGACTGTAATATCTCCCTTATTTTCTTTGGCATCTTTTAGTAGTTGGGTAATGACCCCTGTATGTTCCATGCATCCTGGCATGCCTGGGACTCCTCCTTTTTGAACAGAGGTGTCAATGTAGTTATTTATTATTAGATATTTTGAGAGCCTGCTGTTTAATAAGCTGAAGAAAATGTTTCCTTCAACATTCAGCAGCGAAATGCATCTGAATTGGTTGATTTTCTTGGCGTTTTCCTCTTTGGGGATCCATATCCCCTCGGAATACTTCCACTGGTCTGCTATCTTCCCTCTCTTCCAAATGACCTTCAGTAACTTCCATAGGATACGCTGTAATTTTGGGCATCTTTTGTACACTAAGTACGGTACTCCATTCGGGCCTGGAGCAGAGCTTGAACGAGCTTTTTTAAGCACTAATTGCAATTCGACCAAGCTAGGT
Source organism: Ascarosepion bandense (assembly GCA_037127315.1). Classification (NCBI taxonomy): domain Eukaryota; kingdom Metazoa; phylum Mollusca; class Cephalopoda; order Sepiida; family Sepiidae; genus Ascarosepion; species Ascarosepion bandense. The sequence goes on from JBBBDQ010000707.1 coordinate 2,038,480, forward strand.
AGTCCTATGTCGAGATCAATTGAAGGGGGATCTGGTGTAAGAAGCAGATGGTTTTCGCCAATAATTTAAAACAGTGCTTAATATAAAAATAGAGCAATGAATATTTTATATTAATTATTACGTTAGAACATGTACAAACTACTACAAAATTGTACGTTTTGTTTCGACATTGAAAGAATAATGTCTCATCATGTCGAAACAAAATGTACAATTTTGTAGTAGTTTTTAGTTTTCACATACTCTAAAGTAATAATAAATATATACAGTACTGTGCAAAAGTATTAGGACAAGAACTATTTTATCTTTTGAGGCATCAAAATAGAGTTTAAAATCACCCCTGTCCTAACACTTTTGCCCACTACCGGTAGTGTGCCAAAGTGATTTTCCTAAAAACCTCACTAAAATTCAAATACAGGGTGAAAGCCAAACCTTTGTATGAATTATTTAACTAAAAAGGAAGAGAAAGGAAGGGATTGGAACTTGAATTGGCCCCTACAAAGCCCTGATCTCAATCCTATTAAACATCTATGGAATGTTTTGGATAAAAAAAATTGATAAATCTAATGTTATTTCGCAAGACACATTTGGGAACAAATACAAGCTGCTTGGCAGGAGATACCGTTAGATACATTGAAGAAGTTTGTGATATCAATGCCTGGCAGAATAAAGGCTGTGATCAAAGCAAAAGGCTATTATACTAAATATTAAATTTATTTTGTAAAAAGTATTTTTCTTGTTAAAGTATTTGTTGAGTAAATCAAATAAAATTACTTTAATTAAATTGTTTATTTTCTGTCAATATGCCTCATAAAAGATAAAATAGTTCTTATCCTAATACTTTTGCACAGTACTCTCTCTTTCTCTCTCGCTCTCTCTCTTTTTCTCTCTCTCTCTCTCTATCTATATATATATATATATATATATAGTTGCGACTTTGAATGTTAAAATTGAAAGAAGAAATCATGTATTTCTCAAAAATATAACCTTTTTTTCAAATTTAAAGTGAATTTCTATTCTGATTAGTTAAATTGAAGACAAACATAAATTTTTATGCTTTCCTATATCGATAAATAACAAAAACGTTTGCGATTTCTCACTTTATTTAAAATATACACTTTCTCTCGTCGAAAAAAAAATATATGATCTCCATTATTTTTATATATATATATATATATATATATATTTCTACTCCAACAGCTTCTTTTCTCGCACTTCCCGCCTGTGGAATTCCCTTCCGCATGCTTGTTTCCCGACGGCTATAACCTCCAGGAGTTTAAATGTAAGGTCAACAGACACCTCCTAACACACTAACCCTCCCATTCTCTTCAACTCTCCCCCATGTACATCCTAACTCGTCTATCGCCCTGTGTAACCCCCTGCGCTATAGTGACAGTGGAATGCCTTGCTTGGGGTGACATGATTAAAATTATATATATATATATATATATATCCGAGTGAATAAGGAACGAAGTCCAATGTCGAAACAAAATGTACAATTTGTAGTGGGTATATATAAAAAAAAATTGTATATGTTCTAAAATAAAATTTATTATATATATATATATATGTTTGAACATTTTTAATCAATACTCGTATTTGAGTAGATTTCTGTTTTTAATCAAACAGTATATTTATATATTTTTTTTCTACCGTTCTGATTACATACGATAAATTTTATTACGAAAATATGTGTCATTCGGCAGGATTGGAACCTGTGACCCCTAACAACATAAGGGAAGCCAATAGTTGATCTGGTATATATATATCCAGAATTCTTTATCATCATGAGCGTTTTATTAGGTCCCCTGTGTATTTGGGTACGTGCTGGAATTGAATGGAGAGAGGTGGGTTCTTGTACTGTGCGCATCAGTTGTCAGAGCAAATGGATAGCGAGCCAGATTAGCCTGAAGTAAGCTAGACAGTGTCGACCCGCTTTTCCCCACTTCTCCTTTTGGCCTTGTGCCACAAACCAATGTAATTATTGGTTAAATAAACATATTTTATTCACTCGTGCCATTGATTGAGTATATCGACAGAATACACCGGCCACTCTTAGTTTTGAGGTTTGGACGAAGGCTATACTATCCCAGATTTAATTTCTGTTTGAAAGTTTTGCTTCTATAATTCTGATTATTGGGTTTGATCACTCCCCGTTTATATCAAGTAGGAATTTTTATATATTTAGGTGGTCAATCTTCTAAATAACGAAGGAGAGACTGGAAATGACAGAAATGTGGTTCTACAGAAGGATGCTGAGGATAACATGAACCGAACATGTGTTCAACGACGAGCTTTTGCAAAAAAAAATGGAAACAAAAAGGAAATTTATACTTAACATCAAGAAGAAACAACTGAAGTTTCAGGGACACGTAATGAGGAAGGACGGCTTGGAGAATCCGATGCTTATAGGACGGATAGAAGCAAAGAAGGGCAGAGAAATACTGCGCGTGACATACTTGATCAGCTTAAGCAAATGGACGGCAGAGTAAGATTTGGCAGAAATAACAAAATATATTAAGAGTTAAAAAGGATAGGAAGATGTGGTGAGCCATGATTGCTTACGTCCTGAAGGGGCACATCACATAAAAAGAAGATAAAAATATATATTTGTGTATATTCGAGAGGTTTTATAATGAGCTTTAAGTCCCCTTTAAAAGTCAAATATCTCAGTAAAGTTTGGAAGCACTCATTTAACAACAAATTCAGTCAGTCATTTAAGTGCCATACACGCTTGGGTGATCATGTCTCGAAAGAGACATGACTAACTGGGCAGAAGATTTTCCCGTAGTAGGTTGCTATTACTTTCTGCGGTGATACACGCTTGAGCGATCATGTCTCTTTCGAGACATTACTAACTGGGCGGAATATTTTCCCGCAGGTTGCTATTATTTTCTGTGGTAGACCGGTTGCCAACCAAGGCTATAGAACCAAATCTGTCCTGCTATTTAACCCATACATAGAAGACGCGGCGTATTTACAAACATTTGTTTTAATAAATGAAAATTACAAGGCTTTTTGTCTTTGTTATCGTTTTTTCCTAAGCAATTGATAAAACTAGGGAAACGCAGTGGACGGTAGAAAATAAGATTTTAGTGAGGGTAATAAAAGAAAAGGATTCAAAACTATAGAATATGGCGATTGGCGTAGCATTTAAATTTTTGGAGCTTGCAGTCGGCAAGGAAGCAAGAGATCGGGAGATCCACAGATGAGAAATACGAAAAAAGAAACTATTAGAATAGAACTGATGGTTCATCAGTAAAACTTTCGGTTTTCTGCCACTTCTTAGCTACGCTTAGGGAGTCATCATATTATAATTAGGGTTAACCGTTCTCTTTTTCGCATATCCACCGAAATTACGCCCCTTAACACTTGTTCTTGCCGCTTACATTAGAAACTACTACAGTAACTTTCTATTTCGAGTGACTTTGGTCCTTTGCATGACGGTAAACTGCATCCGGCAGCAAGGCGTCTGATCCAGAGGTTGTGAGGAGCATGGAACCATCCCTTAATTGCTGTTGTTCTCAGGTCCACCCTGACCCGGAGTGGTAGTACCTGTTAGGTTCCCAGCTATGGGCAAATAGTTAACCTACAAACTTGGGTCAAAACATTATAAAAGTATAAATATACACTTTTACAGAAATATATACGTAAAAATATTTTTATAGAAAAAATATACATTTTTGAACGAAAAAAATTATTCTCAGCAAAGTATTTTTAAATACAAAACTAAAAGACATTTTCAGTTTTCTAAAATAAAAAAAGAATAAAAACTAAAAAATTTAATCAAAATCTGATTATATCAACCTTCTTATTATAACCGAACATTAAAAAAATATCTTAAAACCCCATCTTTTTGGCATTAAATGACCCACAAAGGTTGATATTTTTTTCTTTTTTTTTTTCTTTAATCATATCACCCCAAGCAAGGCGAAAACGCCACTGATGCGCAGGGGGCTACGTGAGAGTGAAAAGATTGGAAAAGAGAAAACCGGAAACCACATCCTAAACAGGAAACAAGGGATGAGCCTCTTCACCTATTCAATAGACGTGGGTGGAGTGTGAACCGGGCGATAGTTTAGTCTATCTACTCCAATGCCGTTAAACAAAACTCAAACTCAAATTTTGTGATTTTTGGGTATTATATAAGATGAATATAGGATGTGCGTATTTGTGCAATGAATATTGACTCGGAATGCGAGATCGGAGTGCCGAGTTCGAATTCCAGGTGAATTCCTTGCATTCACTTACGCACAAATATCCTTGGAAAAGGTATTAATCCGTCTCTTCTCTCCAGTTATGGGTTAAATAATAAGACAGATAGGGTTCTATAGCCTTGGGTAGCAACCAGTCTACTGCAGAAAGCAATGGCAACGGGATAATCTTTTGTCCAGTCAGTTATGTCTCATTCGATACATGATCGCCCAAAGTGTGTATCACGTATGACTGATAGCCTGAATACTAGTAAAATAAGTTATTCTTGCTCCTTAGACCGTGTGTTTTGCCCTGCCAATATTTCATAAATAATGGGCTATTTTGTTTTAATCACGACGATTGACGGAAAGTGTATATGTGAGACAGAAAAAGAAAAATCGATGTATTACGCCTGCTTCACAAATTCTACATATTGGGACTAGTTAGGAATTCATAGAGACTCGAGGTATTATGGTGACTGTAGTAAGAATGTAAGAATGATAAGTAAGAAAGTGGCGCTTTGGTGCCAGGGATATTGTATAGTTTGTTTGAGTCTATGATTGTGCCGAGCTAATTTTAAGATAAGACAGATTGGGGACCAGCCTTTCCTATCCCGCTTTTTGGCCTTTACTGAAATAAATATTATTTAACGTCTTCTTCAGTGACATGAAAAAAACCTCGTCAATTCGGAATCTTTTTTTTCTTTTTACCCACCTATCTTAAATAATGCCCATATTTATGATTGTTACTGACATATTTTGATAAAGTTGTTAAGCACAAACGTTTAATGATTCAATAGGGTTGAATTTCCCAGGGAAACTTTATAATCATGGAAATCGGAAATAGCATATTCAATCCTTAACTTAGGAATCATGAATTCATCAAAAAATTTCAAATAAACTGCCCCTCTTACCGCCCACACAACGAACTACTTTCATAAACCTCTATCTAGAGTGTCTGTTGGGTCTTGTAAAAGATAAACACGAGTAAAAAACTGTGCTTGTTCCTCATAAATAATGAACTATTCTGTTTTTATCTCGAGAAAAAACGAAAAAAGCATATCAGAGACGCTGTTTTGTTTTCCGAGAAAGAAACATGCAAAATATTTCAGTGAAATATAAAACATTGTCAGTTTCTAATATTTTCCTTTTTATTTTATTCATTCAAATAACGATTATATTTATGATTGTTATATTTTTCTAAAGTCGTTAGGCTCAAATATTTAACTTTTTAATAGGAGGACTTTCCGTGGATAATTTATAATTGTAAAATACGCAAAGAGTAAATTCTGCCATTCACGTAAGAATTAATTAGAATTCATCGGAAAATTAAAATAGGAAAAAAATAGTGAATTCTCACGGGTATTTCTAGTAAAAATAAATCCTTCCTTTTTGTTTCAGTTTTTGTTGTAATTTTAAATGAATTGGTTGGCCGTCATTTGCAGTTAGCAGTAAAGATTTCGCTATTGAAACATGACCCTGTTATCTGCGCTTTAAAAACAACCACACGTAATTTAAACAGATGGACAGGCGTGAATGAGAGAGAACGAATAAAAAATAGAAATAGATAAAGAAGTATTCTTCTTCCAGCAGAGCGATGACCAACCATTCCTATAAGATGTGCCGATACTGGAAAGACAGGGACAAAATGTGATGGGGAATCCTTCCGGCTTGAGTCGCTATATTCTCTGACGCCTTCTTTTTGTGCCGGAAATGGCGTCGGTTGTGATGCGTCTGTCTTCGGTCAGGTGACGTGACGTGACCGAATATATTACATTCTACCATACACTTGGCAATAAAAAGTCTCACAATTACTGATAAAACATCTATCATCAGAAATATATTTTTGTCATCATTTTCATTTTTTTTTTTTTTTTTTTTTTTTTTACTTTTAGTTTTTTACTTTTTAGTTTTTATTTCTGTTTGGGTCGTATATTTTTCTTATAAATATTTCTTTCCGGTTGAATCTTATAACTATTTCTTTTTTTCTGGTGGATAGTTTTTTGCTCATAAATTTACTTTGTTGACATACAAAAAAAATTCTTCTGTGCTTACGATTATTTTTGAAGGAATGTCACGGAGAATTTATGGACGAGAGAACGCGAGATTTTATGGACGAGAGAACAATAGAACATATGACAGTCTAGGAAAACATAGTTAAACTTTCTCTTAGTCAATGGTATTTTAGATATACCAAATATAATGTTGTTATAGATATTGACTAAATTTAACTTAGCATGGCACTAAGTATCACTGGTGAAAAAAGAACTCACAAATGAACGAATTTGAATAGACGTTCCGTTTATTTACTAAAAAGCATATTTATTTTTGTCTGCTGGCCTGAATATTTGCTAAACCCCATTTAAAAAAAGAAGATGCTAGAAAAATGTTAGGATAATGGAAAGCCTCAATAAAAAATGGATTAAATCGCCTTTGTCAGGCGTATTTATTGAAAGATATTTTAATGTAAGTTTATTGCCCAAATATATATATATATATATATATATAATTTAATAAATTACACATCACACCTTGTATTTACAACAGTGGATCCATGTCTGTAGCGTGATAAAGATTTTAATGAACTTTTGATGCTTAAGTATCATTGTATAATGCTTCAACTATGCGGTCAATAAAGACGCACTGAGTTAAGTACATTGGCACTTCAGAAACATAATTTATTGCCTGAAATAAGGCAGTTAAGAGCAATTAATAAGACCAGTTAACGAAGGCAGTTGACGACAGCTACTAGTCAGGCAATAAGCAGCGTAATAATAACTTCGGACATACTTATTTCCAGTTACGTATTATTAACAAATTTTGAATATCTTGTTTCTTGTTATACTAATACCCTGTTTTGAACCTACCTTCTTGTTCCATGTCTTACTTCCGGCACAAACTGGTCAATACAAATTTGCGGCGAAGTTTCACCATAATTCCACAACAAATTAACGACGAAGATCCGCAACAATATATATATATATATATATATATATATATATATATATATATTATTATATAAATGGAACTTGGTCTCTGTCTGTGTGTCCTTTACCTATAGACTCCGAAACGGCTGAACCGATTTTCTTGAAAATTTACACAGTTGTAATATAAGCGTCTGCGAGTGTTCTTAGCTAGGTTTTGTGTCGAGGTACACGCGATAAATATTGAAAATAGATAAACGAAAAAATCGGGTTATAGAAGGAGTGGTCCGATTTTACTCAAATTTGATACACTCATAGACAAAGACATCAGAATTGATATTCAGAAGTTTCAAGGTTACAGTTTTTACAATAGTGCAGAAAATCTATAACATATATATATATATATATATGAGGCAAGATATTTGTGTGTGTATCTGTTTATCTGCCTATATGCCTATTTTTTCAGCCTTTTTATTTTAGTTTTTGCTTCGGGTTTGGCTCTAAGTAGGTATAATTGTAGTTCTTAGTCTCAGCCATGATACCATTTACTCAGAGGACTTATTTAGCCTTCAAAATTCAGTTTACGATCAGTTTATCGATACCAGGAAATCAAAATTTGACTTACATCCATTCATTTACGGTTTCGCTTTAACTGGAAACAACTATGTCTTTTTAGTCTTTCGTGCCAACGTCCAAAGAGTCTGAGCTCCAGGACCATGGATTAGTTTTAAAGCTTTCATTACACCCGAGCAACGCCGGGCTATACTGCTTGTATATACATATATATATATATATATATATATATATATATATATATATATATATACATGATCAACCGATTATGCAACCGTAGTTTCAACATTTCAGTATCGTCAGGCGATGTTAGAGATTTACTGATTTCCTGACTTTTTATTTTGAACACACAACATAAATTTTAAAACGCATAACAGGAAGTTTAAAGGGGAGAAGTTAGTCAAGGCTAGCGAAATAGTATTGTACATGCTTTTATTCGGGTTTGTACGAACCCAAGATGTATTTTCTTATATGTATACTCCTGGACATTATTTTATTTAATAACCTTTCTCGTTCTGGAAATCTATATATCTATATATCTATATATATATCTATAGCCAACTTTCTTTTTGCACAATCTGCAAACATCACCACCACTGCAAGGTCTGGTATTTCTTAATATACTGCAGATCACATTAGGATTTTTGTCAATTTTTCTTTTAATTTCTACACATAGTTGTCTAGTTTGGTACAATTCCTAAGGCTTTTTCTACTTCAAATGTTGATTTGTATTTCATACTATTTTTAATATTTATTGCCGAGTAGTTAATTCTAAATGAAAATAGCATGGTTCTTTTGTTAATAATGCACAATAACATGTGCATCAAATGAACTGTTCTGGTGTCCAGTTTTTGTGCTCTGTTCCCCATGTTAGTCTCTTCTTATTGGCTGGCCGAAGCAAACGCTTCCTGGCTGCCTTGTAAAATTTTGCAAAGTAATAATAACAAAAGAACCATTCCATTTTCATTTAGAATTATCCACTTGGCAACAAATACTAAAAATAGCATGATATACATCATTTTTTTAAAACTGGGGTGACGTAATAATTATGCCCGGTAATATATATATATATATATATATATGTTTGTGTGTGTAGCTTTCTGTTTGGGACCTGGAAAGAAATGAGTATACAACAAAGATCAAGGTCATAATAATAGTAATAATGATAATGATAAAGGCAATATATATATATATATATATATTATTGGCATTATTATTAATATGGGTGTATTCTGACAGCAATGTTTCCTTTATACAAGTTTGATCAAAGACCAAAAAAAAAATTCATTGTTAAAGGTTTTTTAAATAATTTTTTTTTTGTATTTCGGACTATTTATTTGCATATTCCGTTAAATATTCAAATATAAGATTTCTAATGTTTTGCTGATGGCACCGGCTCATCTACGTTACATGACATTTACCATTCCCTCAAATACTTATCGATCTGGAATTTTCTTATCTTTCCTCTTTTAGCAGAGGGAAACGTTTGCTACCAACGTATTTATAGGGCTAATATTTTGACTTCAATTTTGTTATATGGGTGTGCGTTGTGGTGCAGTGGATATCGGCTCGGAACGAGAAATCAGAGAGCCGAGTTCAATTTCCAGTTGAATTCCTCGCATTTACTTACGCGCAAATACCCTTGGGAAAGGTATAAATCCGTCTATTTCCTCCAGCTATGGGTCAAATAACAGGAAAAATTAGGTTCGCAACTAGTCAATCGCAGAAAGTAATGGCAACATACTGCGGGAAAATCTTCTGCTCAGTCTCTTTCGAGACATGATCGCCCAAGTGTTTATAACGTATGGCACTTAACTGACTGACTGATTGTTTTTTAGTCTTCTAATTTATTGATTTTACTTTAAAAAATATAAGCAAAATATTCATCTGTCATCGATTAACTGCACAAAATATTTATTTGAAATGGCCTAAACCTCTTTAGCTGCAGTGAAGTATCAAAAAGGAACACAACAGAAAAATCATTAATATCAATAATCTTAATAAAATCAAAACTCCAACTAAATTCATACGTGTAGAAGAAACAAATAACACCTTCAGTTTTCTTCATTTTCTGTTGATTCAAACTGACAGCGACTTAAAATATACATCTCTTGTAAATCAACAAAAAAAAGATATATATATATATATATATATATATATATATTTCAATTCGCATCAAAACTGGTGTTTTTTAATCTTCTTTTCTTCCACGTCAGGGTCAGTCAGTTGAGTGCCATACGTGATACACGCTTGGGCGATCATGTCTCGAAAGAAACATGACTGACTGGGCAGAAGATTATCCCGCAGTAGGTTGCCATTGCTTTCTGCAGTAGACTGGTTGCCGACCAAGGCTATAGAACGCAATCTGTCCTGTTATTTAACCCATAACTGGGAGGAATAGACGGATTAATACCTTTCCCAAGGGTATTTGCGCGTAAGTGAATGCAATGAATTCAGCTGGAATTCGAACTCGGCTCCCCGATTTCTCGTTCCGAGCCGATATCCAATGCACCACAACGCACATCCTCACGTCAAGGTACACTTGTAGAATAAATAAAAACCTGGGAGGATACTTAAATTTTAATATGAAAAAATTACGCATTAAATTTAAATGTATGAGAATAATAAAGAAGTTTCCTGGCAAAAGCATTTTTTAAGGACATATTAATGTCTTTAATGTTTGTGTGAAATTATTGGAGTAGATAGACTAAACTATCGCCCGGTTCACACTCCACCCACGTCTATTGAACAGGTGAAGAGGCCCATTCCTTGTTTCCTGTTTAGGATGTGGTTTCCGGTTTTTCTCTTTTCCAATCTTTTCACTCTTACGTAGCCCCCTGCACATCAGTGGTGTTATCGCCTTGCTTAGGGTGATGTGATTAAAAAAAAATCTATCGTTGATATGCTTTCGTAATTTTTTTAATGTTAGAATTTATATCTAATAAAAATATTATTCCCTCGTTAATACGGTTAGTATTTGATCTATGATGATAGCCGACACGGAAAGGAAATTAAAAGATCTCCTACAGAAGATAGTTAACTAAAACAAAAAGAAAGGACTAAACATAAACTACAAGATAACTGAAGTAAAATGAGGAACCCAAAATGTCAACTACGAATCGGGGAGACTAAAAACAAGCAGGTACAGAAATTTAAATACCTAACACAGGACAGAAAATGTGACACTGAGATCCGAAGGTGGTTGGGGTTGGCCAAAGATGCATTCCAAAAGCTAAGCAGACTATTAACAGACAGGAAAATTTTGTTGGAAACAAAGAAAAGAGTACTAGATTTATGTGATGTCTGTCCTTCAATATGACAATCTCATCAAAGATGAAGGAAAGACTTGAAGCAACAGAAATGTGGTTATACAGAAGGATGCTGAGGATACCATGGACTGAACATGTAAGCAACAACGAGTTTTTGAAGAGGGTGGAAACGAAATGGAAATTTATAGTTAATATCTGCAAAAGACAACTGAAGTTTCATATATATAATAATTTGACACGAAGCAAGGTAGGACCGCCACTGGTGAGCAGGGAGTTACAGTGAGAGAAAAAAACAAAGTACAGGAGAAGTCGAAAAAAGGGATAAGAAATTCATGGGAATCATGAAGATAGAAGACGGCGATTGACGGTGCATTTAAACTTCTGGATATTGTAGCTATCAGGGAAACAAGCAAACGGAAGGGAGTTCCACAAACGATAAGTGCGAGAAAAGAAATTATTGGAATAGAAGAGACGGTAACATTTAACTATTTCCACATTAAAAGGTAGGACCTTGATGCAAATCAAGTGGCACGTACAAATACATGTGGCCTGGGAACTAGGGGAAAAAGCTTCAGAGCAGTTAACATGATAATACCTTTAGAAAAGACAGAGAGAAGCCACGTCTCGTTAGTGAGGAAGTGACTGAAGGCGGGTTGACTGTTCAGGATCGATTATTGTTGTGGCCTGTCAGAGCCAGAAAGAATGACGAAAACAAGAAGTTAAGTTGAACCAGTGTATTGAAATAACAGAACATATATACAAAATAAGAGTATTATTAGTCAGCAGATAGAAGTGTCCGTCCGAACTGTCAATTTACACTGCATCTCGACTGCCTTCTTTAGGAAGTCTCGCAGGTTAGTATTTATGAAAGAGGAAGAGTTCATTCCAATGTAGATAGGGCACCATAAGAATTATATTGCAGATCTTTCTTTGGATTTTGTCAAGAACTTCAAGGTAAATAGCAGGAGCACCCGACTCGATATAGTATTCCAGTATGGTCAGTGAATAGAGTAGAGGTTATCTCCATTACTGTTGGTGCCTTAGACACAAAAATTACTGAACTCTCGATATGGTTGGAGAAATTGGTGTCTATATCAAGGCCTGATTCTCACAAAAGACATGTGCTCCTTGGAACTGTTCGTCTACTCTGCGGGGGTTCTCGATTCCTCATGAGAATGTCCTTGTTGTGAACAACGTGGACTGTGGTTTCATCGCTATCAAAATTTGCTGTTTCCAGATAAATAAATAAAAATTGAGTAAAAATTCGGTCAAATCTATTTTCAATGTCAATACAGCTGACATAAAAGTCAAACATTAAGCCGCTTAACTTGGATCGATTTTGGTCTTATGAAATAAAATTGGTTTTTAGAAAGACACCGGTTTATCGGCAAAACATTTCAAAACAAAATTATTTCCAAATTGCTTCGTACAATCTTAACTATAAGTTTAGCACTCGTCCATGCTTACAATATTGCTGTCACATATGGTTCGGTTTACCTTGAGCTCCTGTTTTTTTTTTTTTATAATCGTGTCGCCTCAAGCAAGGCATTTTACTGCCACTGTTGTGCAGGGGTTATATAGGATGAATGTAATGAGGAGTGAGAGGTTGCAGAGGATATCAGGAAGAGAGTAGGAGAGGGAAGAGAGTACTGATGAGAGTGGGGTGGATGTAGAAAAGCATGAGAAAGAGGATGTAAGTGAGACAGGAGATGACTATTGACTTTACATTTAAATTCTTGGAGATTATAGCTGTCGGGAAAGCAAGTAAATGGAAGGGAATTCCACATGTGGGAAGTACGAGAAAAGAAGATCCAAAAAAGAATCAGTGTTATCGCCGTAAGATTGATTCTATGTGTCATTTCTAGAAATACTTTTATAGTAATTGTCAGGATTCGCTCTTCAGACTTTTTATATATAAGCGCAGTACTAGAGTGGCTTTAAGGTCTCATCGATATACAGCTGAGTTGGTTAACCGTAAGTCCTATGCTAACAGTTTTTTTTCCTCGCACTTTTGCTTGTGGAACTCTCTTCCACCTCAATGCTTTCCATGCATCTTTAATCTGCAAACTTTTCAATGAAATATTAATCGCTATCTACCGTCCTTCTTGTTACCCTTTACTCTAACCGCTCGTTATTTTTGTTTTTGTTTTCTCATCCTTCCCAACCAAGTTCCTCCTTGTGTCTTCATGGTATTGCTGCCTTGCGTGGGGTGATACTGATTAAAAATACCTTTACAATTATGTCGGAAAACTTTAGACTTTAAAAAATAAAACAAATACTACATGAAAATTAGTAATAATGACAAAGTTTCATCAAAAGAATTCGAACAATTTTAACTATAAAACTTAATTTAATGTCAATCCCTCATAACTGATTAATATAATAAATTTCCGGTTTTACTGGTTTGAAAAGTTAGGTAGCTTATTTTTGTTGCAAAATATCAAACATATTAGTTTTGTTCGTCCTGGGTATGACGATAAACTACATCCGACAACAAGACCTCTGATCAGAAGATTGGAGGTTTAAAGGAGCGTGGAACTACCTTTGAATTGCTGTTGTTTCCAGATCCACCCTGACCCGGAGCGGTAGCACCCGTTAAGAACCTATGGGCAAATAGTTAACTTGGACGTTAAGCTGAGTCAAAACACTATAAAAGTGTTAAATATACATTTTTATAGTAAAAATGCCCGCAATGCATTTTCATAGTTAAACAAATTTCCAGCAAAACATTCTTGAAAAAAAATACCAACAATACATTTTTGCAAAATCAAATATTAATTCTCGCAAAGAATGTCGGCGTTAAATGACCCATAAGAGTTGATTTGCCCCTAAAACAAAGAATATTCGTAATAGAGAAAAAAAAAGCTCAGTTTTTTTAACACAAGCTAAATTTACAATTATCAATAAAACTCTTATCTTGAAGCTATAAGGATCGTAGAATAAAAAACAACCAGAATTTTTCAAATGACGAAAAACAAATTACACAGTAATGAAATTATTTCATTTAAAACAGTTGGCAAGTAAGTTTCAATGATTTACTGTTAAACTAGCTAGATGCAACTCCTCTTCTATTCTAAATGTTTCTTTACACGCACTTCCCGCCTGTGGAAACTTCCTTCCGGTTTCTTACATTCCTGCCGCTTATGATCTTCAAAAATTTAAATGCAGCGTCAATCGCCATCTTGTCTTCTTGAACCCCGTTCCTCTTTTATTTCCTTTTCACACCCCCCCCTCACTAAAGTGTTCTCATTCCCTTTCACACACTGTAACCTCCTGCGTCTTAGCGGCAGTGTCGTCTTATGTAGAGTGAAAATACTTTTATAAATGTTTGCGACAATTCGAATGTGCGTTGTGGTGCAGTGGATATCGATTCGGAAAGAGAAATCGGAGAGCCGAGTTTGAATTTCGTTGCATTCACTTACGCGCAAATACCCATAGGAAAGTCCCTGTTATGGGTTAAATAGCAGGACAGATTTGGTTCTTTCATTTTGTTTGGCAGAATATCTACTTCAATAGTACACGGCTAAAAATTAAAGTGGTTTAGTTTGGATGAGTACACTAAGAAAAGAAAGGACTAAACATAAACTACGAGAAAACTGAATGTATAGTCATCAGTAAAAGGAAGAGCCCAAAATACCAAACTGAAATCAAGCAAGCACAGAAATTTAAATAACTGGGAAGTGTTCTAACAGATGAGGGAAAATGCGATACTAAGATCCGAAGGCGTATTGACATGGACAAGGATGCATTACAAGAACTTGGTAGAATATTGCGAGACAGGAAAATTTCGTTGGAAACAACGAAAACAGTACTGGTCTGTTTCGTGATATCTGTCCCTTATATAACACCGAATGATGAAAGATCTCCTGAAAGATGAAGGAAAGACTAGAAGCAACATAAATATGTTTCTGCAAAAGGGAAGTGTTCTAACAGAGGACGGAAAGTGCGACGCTTAGATCCGGAAGCGTATTGGGATGGCCGAATACGCATTTCAAAAGCTAAGCAGAGTATTAAGAGACAGGAAAATTTAGTTAGAAACAATGGAAAGAGCACTGGACTGTTACGTAATATCTATCTTTTTATATGGCATCGAATGCAAGACAATCTCTTCAAAGATAAAGGAAAGACTCTAAAAAACAAAAATTTTGTTCTACAAAATGAAACTGAATGTACTATGGACCGAACAAGTGAGCAACAATAAGGTTTTGGAAAGAATGAGAACAAAAAGGAAATATACTTATCAGAAAGAAATTTCTGGGGCACCTGATGAAGATGTAGGGCTTGGAGAATCTGATACTCATAGGGAGGAAAGAGGGGAAAAGGGACAAACTTGATAGGCTTAAGCAAACAGATGGCAGAACAAGTTTGGGAGAAATAACAAGACAAAATATATCAAAAGCTAGAAAGGATAGTAAGATGTGGAGGTTCCTACTCGCCTACGTCTTAAAGGGACACGGCACATAGAAAAAAATTTAATGTCTTGCATTGGTACACAGCGAGGCTCGAACTCATTACTCAGTGATAATGGCCAAGTAAAGTTGTTCCGGTAGTCGTTACACAACGGCGAAACATCCCCAAGATGTAATAATGCAATTAAAAAAAAAACAATAATTCATTTAAAAAAATTACCTTATTGATTCATTTTTTACGTTTTATCAATCAATGAAGATTATTTAAGACTAGAAAATATTTTTGATTGTAAGAATTTTATATTTCATTTTTAGAGATCATGATGATTTCATTTTTAGAGATCATGATGATTTAGTGATACAAGTCTTACTAGTTAACCCATAGCTGAAGGAGGGGCGGTGGATTCATACTTTTCCCAAGAGTATTTGCTCGTAAGTTAATATAATGAGCCCAACTGGAATTGGAACTCGGCTCGATTAATATTTCTGAGCCAATATCTATTACACCAGCCACACATCTAATCTTCCCAAGCGGTCACCTATCCATAAACTTACCATGTCATATGTTAGTTAACTTCAGCGATCGTAAAGGAACCGGGTTTTCTACGTGAATATGGATATAAACAATGAAATTCAAACAACTTTTGACTATAAGAATAAACATAAACTTCTCGACAATTAATAATAATGAAAAAGATTTATCAAAGAATTTCGATTAGTTTTTAACCATAAAGACTTAATTTCATGTCAATTACTCATGAGAGATTAGTAAAGTAAATTTATTGCTTTACTGGTCCGAAAAGTTAACTGGTTTTTTAATATCCTTCATGTTGTATTGACTTTCTGATTTGTACATGAAATGCAATTATTCGCTTCAGTAAACAAGAGGCAATCGTTATGGATAGACAAAAGGGTCAAATTTGAATATAGGCTAAATTTCTATATGTCGTCAATTGTTTGCAGTAAAGCTCTTGAAGTGTTTAATAATCATGCAAATTTCAATACTTTATAGCATTTTCTTTGATACCAAATTAATTGAAACAACTGCTTCAATTTCCTTTCATTCACCATAAGGTCAGTTTATACCCGCAGGAGTGATAGGGTGTAATCGTTTTCTATTTGTTTTTCAGATTAGGTCATTTGCAGTGGTGTGCAGTAATATGAATCTATTTTTGGAGTGTATGATGAAATTTGTTTGGCTTTAAAAATATTGCTTCATCCGTGATTGCATCAGATTTTTATTACACTATTGTAACACTATTGTCTCGAGTGTCGATTAGTTGTTCTATGGAAATTGTCTGCGATGGACGTTGGTTCAAGGAAGCGTATGAAAATTGTAGCGCTACACGAACACATTAGCAAGCCTTGTAGAAAGATCGTGGATATTGTTGGTGTCAGCCTTTCAACTGTCAGTCGTGTCATCAAGGCAAAGAGACAAAATGGATTCATCAGTCTAAAACGTAAAGGAAAATGCGGTTGAAAGAGAAAAGCAATGCCAAGAGACGACGTATACGTAAACGAAAGTGTGAAAGATGCTGTCAGTTAAGTGCCATACGTGATACACACTTGGGCGATCATGTCTGGGCAGAATTTTTTCCCACAATAGGTTGCCATTACTTTCTGCAGTAGATTAGTTGCCAAACAAGGCTATAGAGCCCAATCTGTCCTGCTATTTAACCCATTGTTAGAGAGAAAAAAATGGATTAATCCCTTTCCCAGGGGCATTTGCGTGTAAGTGAATGCAAAGAATCCAACTAAAATTCGAACTCGGCTCTCCGATTTCTTCCGAGTCTATATCAACTGCACCACTTTGCACATCTATGAAAGACGCTAGGAAGATGTTATTCGTTTTGTTTCAATCATTTTTTTAAATATTTTATTGGTTAAATAGTGAAGCAGATTGCGCTCTCTAGCTGTGCTTAGCAACCAGTCTATGAAGAAATCTGAATCCAAAACCAATATATAGCCCTGGTAATTCGCATATTATAGAGCTATTGAAAATATTCTGCAGTTCACAGTTTATTGTTTATAGACCATGGAAGCGAATGCTTGACAAAGACGCAGGAAAGACTTAAAGCAACCGAAATGTGGTTCTACATAAGGATGCTGAGAATTCCATGAACCGAACATGTGAGTAACGACGAGGTTTTAAAGAGGATAGAAACGAAAATAAAACTGATACTTAACATCAGGAAAATATGGCTGAAATTCCTGAAACATGTACTGAGGAAGGAAGGCTTGGAGAATCTGATACTCACGGAACAGATAGCGGGAAAGAGAGACAGGGGAAAGCAATGTATGGCATACTTGATGGGCTTGAACAAATTGATGGCAGAGCGATGTTTGGCAGGAGTAACAGAAAAAGTGTTGAGCTACAAGGGATAGGGAGATGTGGAAGAGACACGGCACACAGAAGGAGAATATCTCGACTGAGGTTGTATTGAAGATAACGAATTGTAACACTAAAGCAAATGGCTTACCTCCTCGACGAAAACGGATTCGGACATGTGTCGCGAGTGAAATATTCCAAAAAAGAAAATGGCGTCTTTACGTGTCGTATATTTAAAAACGATCTCGAAACCGGATACTTTTCGGAGACTCTTTTTCCACCTATGCAAATTTGAGCTGTCACTCAATTTATAAAAAGTGCTTAAAATTTAGTACTCTGCATCATTTATAAATATTACCCTCCCCCTTTTACTGTGTAAGAAATCCCCACAAAATATAGGGTTTTATATATTAGTTCTATATATTTAGAATTGCAGTAGCCTGGCTATCAATTTCAATAAATATTGTATTAGCTGTTGCCATAGAAGGAAATGATTACACAACCACGAAATTCAAGTTCAGCTTGCATAGGCAGGACTAACATTTTTCTTGGCGAAAATAGCCACCTACTTATCGCTTTTAAAACCCATTGTTGGATTGTTTAACTGAAGCTACTCCGTTGATTGAAGAAAACAAATTAAAAAAACTTTGTTACAAAATAAATTTAAAAAGAATGAAGATAATTTATTGGCGTACATTTCATGCCCCGACGACTATAATAAAATACTTTTCTCACATTTTTGTTTGTCTGCGTCGATGTCTCAATCCAATTCGTTTCACACCTCTGTCTATAGATCTACATTTTTCGTGATGTTGACTAAATATTTTTGTGTGTGTCAGTTCTGAAGAACGTTCATTCGTCTAACAAGGGAAATACATTACAAAACATAGCCATCTATAATCCCAAGAGGCCAATCAAAACAAGAATTCATTTCTGTCATCTACTGGCTTACGGCCATATCATGTTGAATACACCGGTTCTCGCTCGATCAAGCAACGTTGAGCCTGGTCAGTACTTAGATGGGTGACCGCTTGGGAATACCAGTTGCTGTAAGCGTATAGTGACGGATGTGCGTTGTGGATATCGGCTCGGAAAGAGAAATCGGTGAGCAGAGTTCGAATTCCAGTTGAATACCCTGCATTCACTTAAGCACTGGTACCCTTGGGAAAGGTATTAATCCGTCCCTTCCCTCCAGTTATGGGTTAAATAACAGGGTAGGACTCTGGGGACCCTACCCTTAAAAACAAATTCCAATGAATCTTGATACTCGAAAAGAAAAAAAAAGTATTACTAGACACAAAACTTATATAAAAACAACAATAAATTGTTGAAAGAAAAAGGTATTACCAGCAATAAATAAATAAAAATTTCATTGGCAATAAATGACCCGCCGAAGTCGATATGCCATAAAACAACCAACCATCATCTACTGAACGACATTTCCCATTTCCTTAATAAATAATTGCTATACAGCACAGCAAGGACGAGAGCCCATTAGAACGATTGTCATAAAAATATTTATAGGAAAGCCTTTTTTTATAAAATATTTTCCATTTCAGTTGACAACCTTCGACGACATAATGTTTGGAATTATTTCAGTAAAATGTATTGTTGGTAATTCTATTATAAAATGTATTGTCATTTTATTATAAATACGTATTAGTCATAATATAAAAAAAGTATTGCTTGTATTTTTACTATAAAAATGTATTTTTATACTTTTATAGTGTTTTGTTTTCGTTTGGGGGGGGGGGTCACTATTTGCTCATAACTGGGGCCCTAACAGGTGCTACCACCCCGGGTTAGGGTCTACCTGGGAACAACAGCAATTTAGAGGTATTTCTACGCGCCTTAAAACCTCCATTCTCCCGATGCTGCCGGATGTAGTTTATTGTCGTACCCAGGACTATATAGCAACAGGGTAATGCCCCTGCTTACTGTATTGAATGGATGATATTATAAAATTAGATTATAAAATTCAGACATTGTTTTTACCTGAACAGACTGTAGACTTCAACCGTAGAGAGATATGGAAATCTTCCAAGTTGAATTCCAGAATTTTCAGAAACAATGATTAGCTCTGTAAAAATAGAACAAGGTAGAGCGGTCCTTATAGTTGAAAAAGCTTTCTGGTTGGATGATTGAGAGAATCTAATAAAATTGATCGATGTTAATGGGAAAGAAATTGATTATTAAAATTTTGTTTTCCGTTAACATTATTAATATGTTTTCATTAAACATTTAAGAGCAATATTTTTTTTTAACTCGTTTCAGCTGAAAAATTTGGCAGCCATCCCATTTTATTTTGATCTATTCCAAACTGTTGGAAGACGTTGGTTTTTCTATTTTATATTTTATATCAAATAACCTTAGCTTATTTATTTCTATTTCTATACACATACGCACGCATACACACGCACGCACACACACGCACGGATAAACACATTCAGACATGGACACACAAGCACACACACATACACAAACACACACGATGTAAATATTCCACACCCGCAGTAGATATTTACATACCTGCCAAACACGTACACACACATGCATGCATTGTATTCACACAACAAACACGCACACTCAAGCACACACGCAAATTATTCGAATCATAGATGGGACACTAGCAGATACTACCACTTCGGACCAGGGTGAGCCTGGGAATAATTACATTTAAGTAGTGCTGCTCTGGGTGAAGAGAGTCGCACCTGGGAGAGCCTATATGTAGCCACAGGACCCTGCATCAGATCACACAAGAAGAACCCAGTTATGGTTGTGAGACAATTTCTGCGACCCCATCAAACCTTATATTTGGCCTCTTAACTCACCAGACTGCAACCCCCGTGATTATTATGCGCAGGGCGAAACTAAGCAAGAGACAAAAAGAATTAACTGAAGGCAAGGATTATGGCAGCATTCACCAACTTAAAAAGACCGTGTAGAAGAGATCCAGGAGATTCCAAAGTCGTCTGGACGGCTTGATTTAAACACACAGCGATTTTATTGCACAATATTTCTCTTTACTATTTCAAGGTATTTTTGTGGTAATTTTGGTGAAATGATCGTTTTGCCGATTGTGACGTTGTGCAGGCGAAAATGTCTCTTGCGCACGGGGTTACTTGAGACAAGCATGATCTTCTGAGGCCACAGATAGCGATGTTCATATATGCAGGATGCTGCCAATTAAAATTCTTTCTCAACACGAAATAAAACAACGGGTCTATCAACGGCTTGAATTTAAATCTCAAAGAAAAATATATTAGTTCTGCATTAATTGGAGTAGATAGATCTATCTATCGCCCGGTTCACACTCCACCCACGTCTATTGAACAGGTTAAGACGCTCATCCCGTGTTCCATGTTTAGGATGTGGTTTCCGGCTTTCTCTTTTCCAATCTTCTCACTTTGGTTACTTTTTTTTTTTTCAGTTGGAGTAGATAGATCTATCTATTGCCCGGTTCACACTTCACCCACGTCTATTGAACAGGTTAAGACGCTCATCCCGTGTTCCATGTTTAGGATGTGGTTTCCGGCTTTCTCTTTTCCAATCTTCTCACTTTGGTTTCTTTTCTTTTTTTTTCAATTTGAGTAGATAGATCTATCTATCGCCCGGTTCACACTCCACCCACATCTATTGAACAGGTTAAGAGACTCATCCTTTGCTCCCTGTTTAGGATGTGGTTTCTGGCTTTCTCTTTTCCAATCTTTTCACTCTTACGTAGCCCCCTGCACATCAGTGGCGTTACCGCCTTGCTCGGGGTGATACGATTAAAAAAAAAAATACGACTGCATAAACAAATCTTACTTAATCATGTATAAATCACGTCAAACAATGTGACTATTGTCCTTCAGTCATTTAAGTGCCATACGTGATACACGCCTCGGGCGATGATGTCTCGAATGAGACATGAATGACTGGGCAGAAGATTATCCCGCAGTAAGTTGCCATTACTTTCTTCGGTAAACTGGTTGCCAGCCAAGGCTATAGAACCCAGTCTATCCTATTATTTAATCCATAACTAGAGGGAATAGACGGATTAATACCTTTCCCAAGAGTATTTGTGCGTAAGTAAATGCAAGGAATTCAACTAAAATTCGAACTCGGCTCCCCGATTTGTCGCTCCGAGTCGATATCCATCGCCCCACAACGCACATCTTATTGTCCTTACTCTCCGATAATTCCGCGGTTTAGGTGAAGCCAAAGACTTCACTATTTGTGAGTAACACTTCTACTTCTTCTTCTTCTTCGATGTGTTGTGCTTCTTCAGGTCATGGCTCTCTACAACTTCTTATTCTTTGAAGTTCTTAGCAATGTTAGTCGTTATATCATCCCTCCCAACCTCTATGCTTCCGTCCATCATTACAATCTGCTGAGACAAGTTACTTAGTCACTTTTCTTTGTCAGTGTTAAACTTTCCGACCCTTCTTTCCTCTAAATCTGTTCCCTAAATTTCAGTTTTACACGTATACACACACACACACACACACACACACACACACACATATATATATATATATATATATATAAATAAAGAAGACAAGCGAAAAAGTATATTTTTCTCGACTACGCCTTTCGTCTTGTGATGAACTTTTTTCCAGTTAACAACAATGTTTTGTTTATAGATACGTTATTTAAAATAATATTAATTTCATCTCTTTGTTTTGATAAAGTCCATCACTGGACGAAATTCATAAGCGAGAAAAAATATAGCTTTCCTCTTGTCTTCCTTATTTAACCATGCTATTCTTAATCTCGGATTGTAACTGAGTATACTTTTACATATATATATATATATATACTGGTTCTAAAAAATCCAATGCAAAAATATACGTTCATTAAATATGACGTTAGAAACTCTTACCCTTCAATTTCTGAAAAAGATTTTATCGAAGCATTTAATTTTGCTAGAAGGTACATAAACATACCATCTGAACATACTGATATAATCCTACATTCCCACAAATCAATACTTTTCCACGATAGTAAGGCGTGGATTAAAAAATCAAACAACGACACATTTGAAGTACCACAAGGATCGTATGACGAAGCAGAAATTTCAGAATTGATGTGCATATACATTTTAAATAAAATGAACAAAATAATCCATATAGACAACCACGGATTATACAGAAATGACGGATTAATGATAGCACTGGACAACAAAAGAGAAAATAATAAAATAAGGGAAGAACTTTTTAACATTCTTCAAAAAACCGGAGATAAGATTTTGAGATAATAGTAGAAACAAATAGAAAATAGTACAATCTTTAGATGTGGAATTAAATTTACAAACTGCCAATGTCTCGCCATACATGAAAGGAAACACAAACTTAAAGTCCATAAACACAAGATCTAACTATCTCTTTTGTTATTAAAATAAGTATCATTTGGTAGGATTCAAACCTGCAACTCCCAATAACATAGTGGAAGCTATCATGTGTCGTAATGTAAACAAAAGTAAACAATGTTACGGAATGTACTGGTGTTTAACGAAATGGAATTAACAACCAACATTTTTAATCAGACCGGTTGAAATATATATAAAAATCTACTGTTTAATTAAAAACAGAATATATACTCAAACAAGAGTATCGATTAAAAATAATGTTCAAACAAATATATTAAAAATGTCGGTTGTTAATTCCATTTCATTAATCTCCAGAACTTTCCGTAATATATATTTGAACAATTTTTATATTATTTCTGTCCTCAAAAGAAAGAAATCTTAAGATCACAAGAAAGATTACATAAAAACTTAACCATAATACCTTGACTGTCTTTAATAATGAAACCTGCATAAAAGAGAGACTGCTGACAAAAAATACAATGTGTGTGTGTTTGTGTGTGTGCGTGTATGTGTGTGTTAAAATTAGAAAGATTAACCAATTACGCTACTAAAGTTCTAAACTTTTGGTATCGTCAGGCGTTATAAACTATCTGATTTCCTAACGTTTTATTTTGAATGCACAACATGGAGTTAAAAACGCATAACAAGAAGTTTAAAATAAGGGAGGAGTTAGTCAAGACTTGCGAAATTGTATTTTACATACTTTCATCTGGGTTTGTACGAACCCAAAATGTATTTCTAATGTGTATACATCCGGACATTATTTCAGACCTTTTATTTAGTCAAATTTCTCGTTTCAAAAATTATACTATAGCCAATTTTTCTTCTTGACACAATCGGCAGACATTACTATTGCTGTAAAGTATGTTTTGTTTTAATATACTCCAGCTTACATTAAATATTTTTTCTTAATTTCCATAGTTGAATAGTTTGGTACAATCCTATGGTTTTCTAGCTTGACTGATGGTTTGAGGTTATACGATCGTTTTTTAAAATTTCCTCCAGTAGATCCCACGTATTATTTGCTCTGTCCATTTATATCTTGTACTTCTGCTTTGTTAATGACACACACACACACACACACACAATCCTATCTTTTTCGAAGCTCTACAATATTTATTGTATTAAACACGTTTTTTAAAAAAAAAAGAATATGACGGAGAACTCGGAATTGTAAAACTTTTGGTTCTCTTTACCTGTATATATATATATATATATATATATATATATATATATATAAGGCGTCTATAAAGTTCGTGTGCACTTTAAAAAGATAAAAAGATTTATACCTTTATTTGTATTTGTGATAGAAATAATTTGTAAAAACGATTTAAAAGAAGTAAATCTATATTTTTAAAGTTTTAATGAAATTTTATTTAAGTTTCCACATGTCCTCCATCATTAGCAATACAAAGGATAATACAATTTTGCAGTTCACGGAAAACATTTACCAACCGATTTACAGTAATGCCTGAAATCACATTAGTATAAATAACTATACTTAAAACTAGATATCTTATAACATTTTTACTATTTCTATCACAAATAAAGGTATTAATTTTTTAAAGTGCACACGGACTTTATGGACACCCATATATATCGAAAAAGACAAGACTGACACACAAATTGGAAAGACTTTTTTATGGCAAGGCGTTTCGTTTTCGTGTGATAGGTTGGTGTCTTCAAGCAATCTGAAACTCCAGCATAACACACGAAGACGAATTGTCATGAGAAATCCCTTTCTTTTTTTACACTTCTGTTCGAATATATCACTAAAACACGCACATACTTAGCGTGTCGCTTCAGTTACTTTCCCGCTGCAGTAAGCAAGCTTCATGTGACTTTTCTATAAATACCTTCATGGTAATTGTTCGGATTAACTCTTCGAGGAGGTACCGAGACTTTAAGAATTTAAGAGGACTATTAGATTTACATCTGAGATCTTTTCAACGCCAACGTGGAGATTTGATTTTGATAAAATTATATTCTGACAAAATTTAAAATTTTGATAACATTTAAAATTTTGATAAAATCTAAATAAAATGATTATCTTTATTAATTCATAAAATAATTTATGACAAATAATTCGATAAATAATTTTGTTATAATTTTTAATAAATATTTTGATAAAGAACTTGATTTGATAAATAATTGCTTTTGATGAATAATTTGATAAACATTTTTAAATAGATTTAACATTTTTTTTAATCTTATACAATTTTTAACGTCTGAGATCTTTTCAACATCTTTCTTAGCATCTTTTTTAACATCTGAGATTTTTACATCGTTTTCAATTATCTTTATTCAATATCTGAAATACTTTTCAGCATTATTCATAACATCTTTTTTCAACATCTAAAAGTTTTATATCTTTTTTGACATCTGAGATCTTTAGAACAATTTTGACATCTTTTTTACATATTTCTTGAACATCTGAGATCTTTTCAATAACTGTTTTATATATCAGATCTTTTCAATATCTTTTTCAACATTTTTAACATCCTTTTTAATATCGGAAATCTTCTCAACATCTCTATTAACATCGTTTTTCGACATCTGAGTTCTTTTCAAAATCTTTCATAAGATCTTTTTTCAACAGCTGACAGCTTTACATTTTTTTAACATCTTTTTATCATCTTTTTCAACATTTGAGATTTTTCAACTTCTTTTTTGACATTTTTTTAATATTCTGAGATCTTTTCAACATTTTTTAACAGTTTTTTGAACACTTGAGATATTTTCAATGTCTGATTGTAGATTTGTTTTGTTTTAACTATTTTTTAATCTATGTACTTTTTAGCTTTAGTGAAATAAAAACTTTAGATGGTATTTTTTAATGACTTTTTTGCTTTTGCAGGTTAGCGTCTTAATATGACTTTAATTTTACTGAGTAAGCTTTCTTTTTCATTGTTTTCTTTTAAAGGTTTGCTGGCCATGGCCTTCCAGCTCTTAATTTACGACCACCCGCACGTGACAGACACGAACGAGTCACCTGCCATTGTCGCCGGATTTAGACAAAATGTCCTCTGCTCAGCCAATCCTCTTATTTATCGGCATTTTTCTGGTCGGAGCCGCGATCACGCAGGATGACTACTGCTTCCGAAACTCTTGTAAGTACTTCCCAGTCGTGCAATCATCATAATCGTTTTTTTTTGTTTGTTTGTTTTTTTATTTTGCTTTCTGTTCAGTTAAACTCTTTACAGTCATCAACTGATGACCATAGCTCTTTTATGTCACATGGAGACCTACCAAACTCTATTCGTAATTGTCGAAATTCTAACAAATGTCCATTGGAAAATAGGTGTCTAACAAATTCTATTATTTACCAATATAGTATATCATCTAATGAAAACCCAAATATTAAAAAAAAATTACATTGATTCTACTAAAAACAGTTTTAAAAAGATATGCTATCAGCACTTAACTTTCTTCAAGAATAATGCGTACCGAAACCAAACATCCCTTTCTGAGTATTTCTGGTATTAAAAGAAATCAAAGCCCCTAAAGTAAAATGGAAAATTTTAAAGAAAAATGAGAATTTGTAAATCATTTTATGACATTTTCCTCTGTACCTGAATGAAAAGCTGCATATTATAAAATTTCATAAAAATGAAGTCCTACTAAATCATAAAAATTAATTAACAGTATTATGTAAACACCGTAAATATGTCACTTTAAATTTTAATTAATTATAATGGTCATATATAACTTATGTTTCAATATTACATAAAGATTATTTTATTAAAAATTAATAACTCACTCAAAAATTAGTTGTTTTTCCTAACTCCAGTATTGCTTAGTATACTAACACAAAAAAATAAGGATATATACAGACACGACAGGGAGGATATAGATGTAGACATATACAAAATATAGACAAAAACTTATAAGAAGCCATACAAACACACAATAATAACACACACAAAAAAGAGGACGGAAAGATAAAAAGGGACAGATAATATATTTACAGTCACAAATAAATAGCAATTACAATTTTTTTTAAATATTTAAAAATAAATACATTAAAAAAAAATTAAAATAAGATATATTTTACAGAAATTCGAAAAGAGATTCATAAAAATGAATACAAATAATAACAAAAGTCAATATTGTAAAGGTTAACATCCCCAAAACAAAAATTTCTTAATTTCTTTTGTACGTTTGCGTGATTTCATGTATGTATTCTTTATTCCGTATGTTTGTATGTTTTTGTGTGTGATTTACTGTATATATCTCAAATTTGCGACATTTCCGGCCAAAATGTATACACAATGTTCCCTTCACCTAACCTATTTCCCCCTCTGCTAAAAGAAACCCGCTTTTTGAATATTCTGAGTGAAAATAACATTTATTTATTTAGTTTTTCACAGTCTGAAAGAAGCAGATTATAATTTTTACAAGTGCCGAAATAAATTCTGGATTTATTACAGTTTAATTATGTAAACTTTATAGTATGCAGCTTTTCATTCAGGAACAGAGGGCTAATGTCATAGAATGATTTAGAAATTCTCGTTTTATTCTTTTAAAATTTTCTTATTTACTTCGGGAGCTATATATATATATATATATATATATATATATATATATATATATATATCATCATGGACTTTCCCGTCGATTTCAACGTATGAGCGTCTAACACAGACAACCACACAAATAATTGTTTAGAGTGGTGAAGGCTTGTGTAGCACCATCCACACTTTTTGGAACCGCTGATAACAAACAATCGGTGCAGAAGTTCCCCACAGATTGCATGACCTCAGTTATTTAACTCGTAACTGGAGGGAAGGGACGGATTAATAGCTTTCCCAATGGTACCAGTGCGTAAGTGAATGCAAAGTGTTCGACTGGAATTGAAACTCGGCTCACCGATTTCCCCCTCCGAGCCGACATCCACTGCACCACAACGCACATCCGTCAATAACGCTTACAGCACCTGGCATTCCCAAGTGTTCACCCATCTAAGTACTGACCAGGCTCAACGCTGCTTAACTTCGGTGATCGAGCGGGAACCGGTGTATTCAACGTGATATGACCGTGATAGACAGACAGACAGACAGACAGACAGACAGACAGACACAAATAAATGCAAAATGGTCTTTATCTTTTACTTTTTAATAATTTTACCCCAGGTAAGGCAGTTTTACTACCACTGATGTACAGAGGATTACCTAGGAGGAGAGTGATGAGAAAGAGGGACAGGTTATAGGGGGGGTCAGGAAGTGGGTAAGAGAAGGATGAGAATACTGGTGTTATGAGAGTGGAGTGAACGGAGAAAAGAGTATGAGAGAAAGAATGCGAGTCAGTGAGACAGGAGATGACTATTGACCTTACATTTAAATTTTTGGAGATTGTAGCTGTCGAGGAAGCAAGTATACGAAGGAAATTCCACAGGTGGGAATTATCATGCGAGAGAGGTTATATATATTCTTCTTTATTTGACATAATTATTGTAAAAAAAAAATAAACCATTGTTAAAGAGCAAACACACGGCAAGAGGTTTCATAACTGGTAGTAAAGTTTAAAAACTGGTAGTAAAGAGAATGAGCTGAGCCTACGTTGCCTCGCTATTGTCTTTCTTCCCATGAGCGTTACAGGAGGCATATATATATATATATATGTATTAATGCAGGTTTCATTGAATAATATAGACAAGTTGTCTATATTATTCAATGAAACCGTTTTTTATCATTCCAAGTGCACCTACTATCACTGGCACAACTCTTGTTTTCAATTTCCACATTTTTTCTATTTCAATTTCCAGGTCTTTATATTTTGACAGTTTTTCGAATTCCTTGGTTGCTATGTTACAATCCGCTGGACAAGCCATATCAATTAATAGACAAGTTTTCTCTGTCTGGTTTTTAGCAATAATGTCTGTCCTGTTTGCTTCAATTTTTCTGTCTGTGTAGATGGTGTAATCCCATAGAATGGTTACATCTTCTATTTCTGTAACCGATGCTGGGTGATGTTCATACCAGTGTTTGTTTACAGATTTCCCATAATGTTTGCACATTGTCCAATGTAAATATTGCCCCACTCTATCGTGGCGATTTTTATATTCATTTGGAGCAAGCACAGAACAGCCTGAGATTAGGTGGTCTATTGTTTCTTGGTGTTTATTACAAAACCTGCATTTTGGATCCATATTATTATGCATAATATTTGCCTGAAAGTTTCTAGTGAAAAGACTTTGGTCTTGTGCTGCAAGAATAATTGCAATTTGACATTAAAATTTAAATAAAATGTTTCTTTGACTTTCGTTTGTTTCTTCATATATAAGATTTTTATTTATGCAATTTGTATTTTGTCTCCTTTTGACATAAGAGGCTGGGTTTTGGCAACTGGGTTTTTGTACACTGGGATTTTGTCTTGTTATCGGCTTTAATTTGTCTGTCAGTAAGTATGAATAGTAACTTCATAACCTTCTATGACTGGTTCAATGTAATGAGCATACTATTTTTCAATATCTAAAAGTACATCACAAAGAACTGTCGGAACTAAAAGGTAATCTTGATATATTCGAAAAGGGTGTCACAATAATTCAGAATGTGAATTGGGAGTAAACTGCCTGGATATGAATTCAGTAAACATGCAAAAACAGAATTGGATGTAAGACAATGATATCTTTTCTTCCAGGATTTATTCAGCCGATACAGTGAGGCAATTCTTAAAGAATTAGAAGTTCTACCATGATTCATTATTGGCAGCCACAATCTTAACAACATTAAATTACCAGATGACACGGTTGATTAGAAGAGACAAAAAGGAAACTTGGCTTTATTCTATACCTTATCAAACTTTTAAGTATTTAACAACACTACTCAAATGTTTATAGACAAAAATCAAAAGGGACATAAAACAAGGATGCGTCTTCCCACCAGACTTATTAAACCTTTCCAGTGAAACAATCCTGAGAGAATTAGAAGTCCTCCCAGGATTCATTATTGGCAGCCACAATCTTAACAACATAAGACATGCAAATGACACAGTGTTGATAGCAAACACGGAAAAGAAATAAAAGTTAATGAAGGAAAGCGAGAAGAAAGGACTAAGCATCAATTGCATAAAGACAGAATGCATAAATGTCTGTAAAAGGAAGAGCCCAACATGCAAATTTCAATTTAGAGATACCGAGATAAAATAATACAGAAATTTAAATATCTGGGAAATGTTTTAATAGAGGATGGAAAGTGTGGCACTGAAATCCGAAGGTGCAATGGTATAGCGAAAGTGGTCTTCCAAAAGCAGTGCAAAGTATTAAGAAATAGGAAAATTTTGGTAGAATCAAAGAACAGCGTACTGAACTGTTACGTAATATCAAACTATCTATGTAGTAGTGGACGCTGGACAATCTCCTCAAAGACGAAAAAACACTTTAAGCAACAGAAACATCGTTTTACAGAAGGATACTGAAAAGATCATCGACCAAACATTTGAACAATGACGAAGTTTTAGAAACAATGGAAAAAGGAAACATACTTATATATATATATATATATATATATATATATATATATATATATATATATATATATATATATATATTATAATAGTTGTGACAAACGTCGGGTGATGTGTGGAACTGAAAATAAATGGTGGAAACGATTTATTTTTGGGAATGTGATATGTAGGTGATGTGAGAATAAGAATTTAGTATGTCTAAAACCACACAATACTAAAAGGTCACTCTATTTCATCCACTCATAGATAATAGTGAAATAAAAATTGTCTGCTCATTTAAAAAATCTAAGGTCCCACTATACGATTTACCCAAACAAAACTAAAAAGTGATCTGTCCAGAACTAAGTCACCTCTCCTAACCCAAATCTGTATCTCTATGGTTACAAACTACCGACGGACCAGCTTTGACATACTAAATTCCCATCCCCCACATCACCTACATATCACATTCCCAAAAATAAATCGTTTCCACCATTTATTTTCAGTTCCACACATCACCTGAAGAGGAGCGGTTGTGCACCGAAACATGAAAATTTTTGTGTAGTGATACTATGCTTTTATAAACCATTGTAACAACTATTACAATATAAAGCTCTACTCTGTATCGAGCACTCTTTATAATAGTAAATACTTGAACAGTGGGTTTCAAATCTACGTTGTTCTGATACAATATATATATATATATATATATATATATATATATATATATAGCGATCCAAGCAAGGCAGTTTACTGCCACTGATGCGCAAGCGATTACATAGAAGAAAAATTATGAGAAAGAGTGACAGGTTATAAGGGGTTTCAGGAAGTGGATAAGAGAAGGATGAGAATACTGATGAGAGTGGGCGGAGAAAGAAACATGGGAGAGAGGAAGTAAGTTAGTGAGATAAGAGATGACTATTGACTTTACATTTAAATTCCTGGAGATTGTAGCTGTCGGGAAAGCAAGTAAACGTAAGGCAATTCCACAGACGGGAAGTGCGAGAAAAGAAGCTGTTAGAGTAGAATTTGCGTTTACATTTTATTGGTTTCACAATAAAAGGGTGGAACCTAGTTGCTAATCTTGTGGCTTGAGTAAATTCATATATAGAGGGCACCAGTGAGCTAAGTTCATCAGAGCAGAAGCCGTGAAAGTATTTGTAGAAGAGACACAGGGAAGCCACATTACGCCGGTGAGAAAGTGACTCAGAAAAAATTTCTCGAACACATAATGAGGAAATACTTATTGGAAAATGTGATACTCAGGCAGATTAAAGGCAACAGAGGCAGTGGAAAACAATGCATAAACTAGCCAGTGAGCCCGCGTAAATGGATGGCGGTAAAAGATTTAGCAGAGATAACAAAAATACAAAATTTATTCAGCGCTACAAAAGATAAAAGATTGTGGAGCGCCGTGATCACCAACGTCCTGAATGGACACAGCACATAGAAAAAGAAAAATGTATCTTGATGGCGAAACAGTGTATAGGAGAAATAACAAAAAAACTAAACTTATTAAGAGTGGCTCTTAATACATTTTGTCTTTTTGTTATCTCTTCTAAAACTAAAGCGACAGGAAATTGTAAAGAGCCATGAGCGACAATGTCCTGACGGGGACGGCACATATACAATTTTCTTTTTAAGTTTTTCGTATTAGTATCTATCTAAACTTATTTATAAATAGAACTTTGTGTGTGTGTCCGTTACCTATAGACTCCGAAACGGCTGAACCGATTTCCTTAAAATTTACACAGTTGTACTATAAGCTTCTGCGAGTGTTCTTAGCTAGGTTTTGTGTCGAGGTACCCCCGATAAATATCGAAAATCGATAATTGAAAAAATCGAGTTATAGAAGGAGTGGTCCGATTTTAATCAAATTTCATACACTCATAGACAAAGATATAAGAAACGATATTCATAGGTTTCAAGGTTGCAGTTATTACGACAGTACAGAAAATCGATTATATATATATATATATATATATATATATATATATATATATATATATATATATATATATATAAGGCAAGCTGTTTTTGTGTGTGTCTGTTTATCTACCTGTATGTCTGTATTTTTTCAGCCCTTTTATTTTAGTTTTTTCTTCGGATTTGGCTCTAAGTAGGGATAATTGTATTTCTTAGTCTCAGCCATGATACCATTTACTCAGAGGACTTATTTAGCCTTCAAAATTCAGTTTATGACAAAAAAAACTTATTTGATATCGATACCAGGAAATCAAAACTTGACTTACATCCAATCATTTTTCTTTCAGTCTACGATTTCGCTTTAACTGGAAAAAACTATTGCTTTTTAGTCTTTCGTGCCAATGTCCAAAGAGTCTGAGCTTCAGGACCATGGATTAGTTTTAACGCTTTCATTACACCCGAGCAACGCCGGGTTATACTGCTAGTCAATTTATAAATGGGTACAATTTTATGGGTGCAATATATTTTTTATGCTATTCATAAAATAATCATTGATCGTAATATGATTGATTGATGCAAGCCACGTCCATCATCTGCGTCTTATTGACTCTTCAATTAACGTTTGATGTGCGCCATCCAATAATTAGCCATTATTAATTGGTTTCTTTTCTTCTGCATTTTAAAATCAGATTAGATTTTGGCTCTGTAGTTCAGACACTTTTCGGTCGCTCCTTATGTCTTTGAGGACATCATCGACTTGTTTAAAGATTCTTATTTGTATTCGGGTATTATTTTCTGCTTTTGTTTGTTTTATTTGTTTATTTATTTATTTTTGCCTTTTTTGCAACTGATTTTCCCCAAACCTTATTACGTATTTTAGATTTTCATTGTGCGTTTAATTATTTTATTATTTCATGTACAGTTTTTGTTCTCCACATTCCTGCAATGTAATCTATCCCGTGACCAAGACTTGAGAATAAGGGTTTCTTTGTGATTCGGGGGAGTGGGTTACTCAGATGGGGTTGAGAAATAGCTAAGCCGGAAAGCCATCTGGCAAGTATCTGATTTAAAATGAAATATTTTGCATGGATAAAAAGATTGGAAATAATAATTCTTTTTAATTAATTACGCTGACAGAATTCAAGAATATAGTTTCCTTGGAATTAAGGAAATGGCTAAAAAAAAGGCCATTTGGCAAATGTCTGAAGTGAAAACAGAGCAAGATAGAAACATTTTGTGTAAGCAAAATTGAAAATAATAATTTTTAAATTAATGACTACATTTAAAATTAAAAACTACGCTGAGTAACCGAAAGCCAGATTGACTGAAGGGTAACGAAGGTAACAGACACAAGAGAAATACCAAGAAAGGTGAAGAAATTGCCAACGCCTACTGAGAAATCTTAGTGTGAAATGCAAATAAAAGAAGAAAGAAGTTATCAGAGAGGATCGATACCCATGTTATCCTCAGCATCCTCCTGTAAATGCTCTTTTTTCAAGCTTATATATTCAGATACTACCATAAAAATGGCTTATAATATAAATGACAATAGTAACAATCAAAACTATTTAATTAAAGCAGATCAAATAAATCATAAATCAATTTTGTTTAAAAATATGACACAAATTTACGTCACTTAGCGTTTTCTATAATTTTATTTTTCTGTTCTTTAACGCTGAGACATTTTCGAATATTTTACAGTGCATTTTAATACAAAATTGAATGCATTAGTTTTTTTCTCAGTGATACTTTTTTCTGCCTGTACACATACAGGTGAGTCGGATGAAGATGTTTCAGCTTGCGATATGTACGTCGTGTCCTAGAAGTAGTCCGTTGTCCATAACTTATTGTCCGTTGTTCCAAGCTAGGCATCCACTCCGCTGAAGGACAGACGGGTTAAAATAACTGCTAGGTATCGTAATATGAGTAATAGGACGGTCATCAGGCTTTCGCCAGTTTGCAAATGACGTTTCGAACTGGTACATGAATCTGGTCGTGTAGTCAGCATATCGTCGCAAGACGTGACCGAGACAGTGAACTAGGCCAGTTGAATCTTACTCTTATTACAATACCTAGCGGTTATTTTAACCCGTCTGTCCTTCAGCGGAATGGATGCCTAACTTAGAACAACTGACAATAAGTTATGGACAACAGACTCCTCCAAGGACACGACATATATATCGCAACACGGTCTCCTCACGTTTCGGCATCTTCAATCTTTCTCTGTCCTTGGCCGCTTTGGGCGTTCGTATTTATGGACATCGACCTAAAACTGGAGCAGAGCATGGCTAAGGAACCTGGTAATATCCAATTGTAGCCCAAGAGTCCCTTGTTGTCTTGGTCTCGAAAATTAATTACATTTCAAATCGGGAGCTCTCCTTTTTCCATGCGGTCACACTACCCATGGAAATCGCTCGTGTGGTCAACGCATGTGGTCAGTATGTCGTCGCAAGACGTGACCGAGACAGTGAATTAGGCCAGTTGAATCTTACTCTTATTACGATATCTAGCAGTTATTTTAAGCTGTCTGTCCTTCAGCGGAGTGGATGCCTAGCTTGGAACAACGGACAATAAGTTATAAATTTGTATAAAAATGCGCTGTAAAATATTCGAAAATGTCTCAGTGTTAAAGAACAGAAAAATAAAATTATAGAGAACGCTAATTGACGTAAATTTGTGTCATATTTTTAAACAAAATTGATTTATTTGATCTGCTTTAATTAAATAATTTTGATTGTTACTATTGTCATTTATATTATAAGCCATTTTTATGGTAGTATCTGAATATATTGGCTTGAAAAAAAAACATTTACAGGAGGATACTGAGAATATCATGGACTAAATATATGAACAACAACAAAGTTCTAGAGAAAATGGAAACTAAAAGAAAACTTATACCTAACAGCAGGAATAGGCAGTTAAACTTTCTAGGGCATCTAATGAGGTAAGATGGCTTGAAAAATCTGATACTCACTGGACAGATTAAAGGCAAACGGAGATGGAGGAAAACAACGCATAACCTACTTAGCTTGTGTAAATAGATGGCGGAACAATGTTTAGAAGAAATAAGAATAAGACAAAATTTATTAAGAGCTACAAAGACAGGAAATTATGGAGGGAAGCGATCGCCAACGTCTTGTATGGACAAGGAACACAGAAGAAGACTACGCTTGAGTCAATGGATGGTCGAACAATGTTTTGGAGAAATAAAAAAAGGACAAAATTTATTAAGAGCAACACAGACAGAAAACTGCAGAGAGCCGTGATCGCCAACGTCCTATATGGACATGGCACATAGAAGAAAAAAATGAGCTTGTGTAAATGGATGGTGGAACAATGACTAGAAGAAATAAAAAAGACAAAATTTATTAAGAGCTACAAAAACAGGAAATTGTGGAGAGCCGTGATCGCCAATGTCCTGTATGGACACGGCACAAAGGAGAAGAAAAATGAGCTTGAGAAAATGGATCGCGGAATAGTGTTAAAGAGAAATAAAGAAATGATAAAATTCATTAGGAGCTACAAAGACAGGAAATTGTGGAGAGCCGTGGTAATCAACGTCCTGAATAGACACGGCACAAAGGAGAAGAAACATCAGCTTGAGTAAATGAATGGCAGAATAGCGTTTTGGAGGATTAAGAAAAAAACAGTATTTACGAAGGAGAGGAAATTGTGGAGAGCCATGATATAAGAAAGCTTCCTAAGCTTGTATCTTTTCATATAAAAGAGATGCTCCTACTTAAGTTTTCCATTTCAAAAAAATATTTGATGCATTTCGTTTTGTGAGAAAACAGTTGCGTTCTTTTTCTTCCCAAACCAATAAAAGGATTTTCTTTTAAATTCTAAGAAGTGAATTTGTAGCCTACCTGTAGGTTATTTAAGTTAAGTTATTACAGTTAATTTTAGGAGTCGAACAGCTGCTGTAGGAAGCCAAGTCGACCCGGTCCAGAAAAAAAGCAATGCAGAAGAAATTTGACAACAACCAGACGAGAATTGACAGGAACATCAAAGTCGCACCCAAATCAAAGAAATGTCTCCGACTGGTGTGCTTGTTCTATTCTTCGCTGTTACCAAGAATAATGCTTCGAAAATTGTTCCAATTCTTTGAAAACTATTCCGAGAAGTATTTTCTTCTTTCTTCATTTTATGTATTTTTGTTTCGGATGATCTTATCCAGCATTACCATTTTTATTGTATTTCATTTTCATTTATAATTTACATGAATGCCATTGGCCATCATTTATAATTTAAATGAATGCCATTGGCCATCATTTATAATTTAAATGAATGCCATTGGCCATCATTTATAATTTAAATGAATGCCATTGGCCATCATTAGGCGCACAATTCACTTAATTTGTATAATTCATTAAATTCTGTGTGTTAATAAATTTATCGTCTGTTTTTTAAATTTAGTTCGTGTCGTCTGTCTTTCATGTGTGTCCATATAAATTAAATGTTACTTGAAACATTTGTTTGAACTATTTTTCGTAAGCTTTTTACCAAATAAAAAATCCTATAAAGATTGCCTACGTCATGAAGAGACACGGCACATGAGTTATTTCTCTCGTAAGTACAACATTTTTAGATCGGAATTGTGGTCAAAATAATTTATTTATTGACTCAGTAGTTGTATTGTATAATTGAGACCAGTTTCAATCTTCATCTTGTATCATTCAGGTCAGATAAGCTGACTAAACTGTTACTTCCATCAGGCTTTTTTTGGTGAATAGGCTAACTAGACAACCACCATGATTAAGAACAAGACCGCTATAAAGATAGATAAACCTTCTTGTGGATAGACTAGGTTTTATAGCTATACGTGCAGCTAATGCATTGGTAATGTGCATCACAGGGTGGGAGTTTTCTCTACATATATCCGTGACCAGGGCGAGATTTCAGATTGTAAGACATCGACTGTGGTTTGATCCGTAGAGATAGGTGCTTACCCAGTTCTACTTACTCAAGACACGCTACGCATGAAGGAATACTTCTCCGGACTTCACCACAAATATGTGGAGAGAATTGGCCAGATGTTAGAAGAGAAGTGTTGAGAAGCCACCATACGTCCACACCGGTCATGAGACTGATGATCATGATCATGATGGTTACAAATAATTCTTTGGTAGAATTGTCCAAATCATTTTATTTGCTAATGCAATACCCTCGGAATACTTTTTTTTTTTTTGAATCATTTTATCCCGAGCAAGGCAGAAACGCCACTGATGTGCAGAGGGTTACATAAATGTAGAAAGATTAATTAGAAAAGAGTGAGGAGTACAAGCTAGTTAGAAAGGAACAATAGAAAGCTGAGAAAGCAGGTGCAATGACAGATACATGGGCGGAGAGAACGTGAAGATTATACAGGGGAGGGGAGAGAGCTAGAGTCCAGTAGTTAGTAGGTGAGTATTAACTTTGCTTTTAAATTTCTGGAGGTCGTAGCCGTCAGGAAAGCAAGAATACGGGAGTGAGTTCCACAGGCGGGAAGTGCGAGAGAGGAAGCTGCAGGAGTAGAATTGTCGTCTGCGTTTGGCTAACCTGACTGTGAATGGGTGGGACCCAGTTGCCAGTCTGGTTGCACGGGTAAACACCTGTTGAGGAGGCATCAGTGACTTAAGCTCATCCGAGCAGAAGCCATGAAAGTATTTATAGAAGAGACAGAGGGAGGCCACATTTCGACGATGGGAAAGTGGCTGCAGACGAATTGCCAGATCAGTACCTATCACATTACAGACTCTCCTTTGGAGCTTGTCAAGAACACTGAGGAGAACGGCAGGGGCACCTGACCATAAATGGCAGCAGTACTCCATGCACGGACGGATGGTTGACTTGTATATATGCAGGATGGATTCAGGTGGAAAAAACATCCTGGATCGACATAGTGACCCAATCTTCTTAGCAGTAGATTTTGCTATGGATTCAATATAGTGGTTTCATTTGAGGTCTGCTAACTTGGCACATTAAGTACATTCTGAACTTCTTTCAACAACATTGTCATTCAAATTACCCATTGAAACTACTCTGAGACAAAAATTCAAATTCAATTACGTCTCGCCATTTTTAATGTAGTTTCTTTAGCAAATTGGCTACCGTTGACTGAAGACGGACATCATCTTCCCAAAAGACGAGCAGTTTATTCAATTTATAACTGAGGAACACTAACCAACTATAATTTATTCAGTTGAAACTTTACTTTCAGATGCAATCGTGATATATTTATATGTAATTTTCCCAACTACATCAATGCTAAACAAATAAAATTATGTTTGCAAAAAATACACGGCACCAGTTATACAAAATGACACATAACAAAAAATGACACATAACAAAAAATGACACATAACAAAATATTAACATATTTTACTGCAGCCAAATGCATAATTAATATAAGCAGGACAAACTGGATATATGAAGAATAATTAGACATCATATTTCTGCCATAATTCCTGAAAAGCATGTAAAATTTATAATATATTACATAAAATGAAAGACCGCAAACCACTAATCAAAGCAACTCCATCAAACCTAATCTAGCGTTGACCAATATCATCATCATTTATCCATCACACCCAGATGGTGCATAGGGCAGCAACTTTATGTTGCTGTTTCTGTAACAAACTGTTTTTTACGGGGCAGGGTTGTTAGCCCTGCACCCAACCCCCAAACCTGGAGGACCGGTGGACCATTCTTGGTCCTTACGTTTACAGCATCTGAGCAAGTGTAACCATACCAACAAATACCTATTAGGATCATACAATCTTGGATGAAAATTTTCTAACTTCTAATTTTGAAAATAGCACGTTCATAAAAAAAATCCCTGTTACATGAACGTTTAAAAAAAACGGTAAAATAAGTAATTGTAAATGACCTGAAGACACCAAATATAGAAACCTGGGTTGCGTAATAACAATGTCCTCAAACTTCAAGGCTCAACTTGGTAACGAATACGTGGTCGTTGATTCCATCAGGACTCCTCCCCGCATTGAACGTTGACTTTAATCTAGAGCGCCCATCGAACCAGCGAAGTCATGTCAGCAGCGAGTATATATATATATATATATATATTAAAAAGGGTGAGAACTAATGGAATAACAATGAACAGTTCGTAGCATTGACTTTCTAAAAGTGCTCGATACGTAGGAGAGTAATAGTTATAGTATATTTTTATTAATAGTGTTTATACTAAAACATTCTTTCACTGCTATACAAGAGCTGTCGTCTTTCGCTACTATCAACAGCAACTCATCGGTGGATTTACGGTTACAAGAGTTAGAGAATGATATAGAGAGATATTTAAACATTATATATTGCCTTATCCGGACAATTAACCGTAAATCATCTGATGAGGTATTATTGACAGTATCGAAACACGACAGCCTTTGGGTAGCGGCGAAAAAATGTTTTTTTATATTTTTATACTATTTTTAATAGACCGTATATATATATATATATATATATATATATATATATATATATATATATACGGTCTTATTATATATATATATACATATATATACGGTCTATATATATATATATATATATATATATACTGTCTATTATATATATATATATATATATATATATATATAATATATAATAGACCGTATATATATATATAATAGACCGTATATATATATATATATATATATAATAGACCGTATATATATATATATATATATAATAAGACCGATATATATATATATATATATATATAATAGACCGTATATATATATATATATATATAATAGACCGTATATATATATATATATATATATATATATATATAATAGACCGTATATATATGTATATATATATATATATGTACGGTCTTATATATATATATATATATATATATATATATACGGTCTATATATATATATATATATATATATATATATATTATATATATATATATATATACGGTCTATATATATATATATATATATACGGTCTATATATATATATATATATATATATATATATATATACGGTCTATTATATATATATATATATATATATATATATACGGTCTATTAAAAATATTATAAAAATATAAAGAAACACATACACTGCGTGCCAAATTATGATCAAGATAACTTTTTTCTAATATTTAAAAAGCCATCCAATCAATTTACACAAAATTTTACGCTATGTTGGCAACACTGACCTGCGCAATCTCTGAAATTTTCGTACTGATCTGCGCAATGTAAAAAACACTGGCGCCATATTTGTTATC
The DNA here is from genome assembly GCA_037127315.1 of Ascarosepion bandense. Taxonomy (NCBI): domain Eukaryota; kingdom Metazoa; phylum Mollusca; class Cephalopoda; order Sepiida; family Sepiidae; genus Ascarosepion; species Ascarosepion bandense. The sequence continues at coordinate 2,079,129 of JBBBDQ010000707.1, forward strand.
AGCACGGTGATCTGAGTGTGCCTGATTATTAAAAAAGTTTAAGAACTTCGTGAAAAGATAGGTCATAAAATCAGTTTAAGCGATGCTGAAAAGAAACATATCACCTCTGAACTCTCCAAAGGTAAATCTAACCTAGAAATTTCTAAAATGATAGGGAGGTGTCATCAAACAGTGAAAAAGTTCACCGCCGACCCTACACAAGTACGCGAAAGGACAGATGAGGGTTATTTCACGTCGTCTCAAGGCGGTTGAGGCATAATGATTTGGGGTGGTATTATTGGAAAAACATTAGTGGGCCCATGAAGAGTACCAGATAGCGTCAAAATGACTGCTGATTCATACTTAGCATTTATGAAGGATCATCTTGAACCGTGGATGAAAAGGCAAAGAGTTGCCTTTAGAAGAGCCATTGTTTTTATGCGCGATAATGCTCTCTCACATGCTGCTCACAAGACTACTGAATATTTGAAACAGGCATCGGTGGACCTCGAAAAATGAAGTGGAAGTTTGAACCAAGTCGAAAACCTTTAGAGCATCATGAAACGATGACTGTACGCCAACGGACGACAATTCAGGAGCAATTCTGAGTTGTGGGAAGCCATTATTGACATATCTCGCGGCATTACAGCAGATGACACCCTACAATTAGCAAATTCTACGGATCGTCGACTTTCTGTTATTATTTGTTTGATTATCTTATTTATTAGCTTCTTTTGATCATAAACATTCACCTGCAACATTAATAAACGTTTTCTTTGCTCAATACTGGGAATTTTACTAAACCTTTCTAATAATTTGACAACCTCAAATCACCGTGCTAATAACAAATAAGGCGCCAGTTTGTTTACATTGCGCAGATCAGTACAAAAATTTCAGTGATTGCGCAGGTCAGTGTTGCCAATATTGTGTGAAAGATTTGTCTGAATTGATTGGACGATTTTTGAAATATTAGAAAAAAAATATCTCGATAATAATTTGGCACGCAGTGTATATATATATATATATATATATATATACACTGCGTGCCAAATTATCATATATATATATATATATATATATTTTCTTCACTTCTTGACGACATTATTATTGCAAAAAACATAAAATAATAACCCACTTTTAAACATCGAACACATGGAAAGTGGTTTTATAATTGGTAGTAAAGTTTAATAACTTGTAGTAAAGTGAATGAACTGAGCCAACGGTGACTCGCTATTGTCTCTCTAATGACCTGAGCTGACGCTGCCTCAATATTCTCTCTCTCTCTCTCTCTCTCTCTCTCTCTCTCTCTCTCTCTCTCTCTCTCTCCACATAATGTACACACACACACAAATATATATATATATATATATATATGATGTTCGTCCCTCGCATGCAAGGGAGACCACACCTTCTAAGTAGAAGTCCTAGCGCGCTTTAATTGAATTTAAGTGAGGGAGACATGCGCATGGTTGTCAGCTCCACTTTTCTTTTTCCATTTCATCTGAGATCAGTGGCACGACATAGGCGAGACTTGCCGGAGACAGTCAGGGATGCAATGGATGGTCAACAGTGATATTATTGTTTTTCACTGTGTCCTGAATGCAATCCACAATGCTTAGGTAGACATGCTTTTAATTATCCGGTAACAGGTGGTCACTACCTTCTCTGGTAGACTGGTTGCCAGCCAAAGCTATAGAACCCAGTCTGAAGGGAAGGGCTAGATTAATACATTTCCCAAGGGTATTAAAGCATAAGTGACTGCAGAACATTCAACCAAGAACATTCAACCAGAATTCGAACTCGGCTTGTCGATTTCTCGTTCCGAGAAATCAACTGCACCACAACGCATATCCATCATATATATATATATATATATATATATATATATATATATATATATATATATAAAACATGGTCTTTATTATAATAGAGAGAATGCTTTTTTTTTTCTTCAGGTACACCTTGAAACAAACCACTTGAAATAAACTTCTTTTTCCCTTAAGAATATTTTTGGGTGACTTCTCTAAGTATAAAACGCACAGAAGGATATCATAAAAGTTCAACAATCTGTTACTCATTTTCCTGTTTTCTTTGCATATGCTATTTCTACTTACGCCCTGTCGTATAAAAAGAGGTCACTTTTTTTTGTTCTGAATACAACAACAGAAAACTGTATCAGTGCTTCTGCTGATATACATCTCTAGGACCCAGAGACAATAAACCAAGTTCTCAGGCCTACACACATTCCTGGCTTTTGAGAGTGTAAGCTAATAGTAAGAAATTAAAGCTTAGTAACCGTGTACACTTTTCCGGAGTAGTACTTCCATATTGTACAAGAAGTGATAACGTTATTACTGCCGCCTGATGTCTGACTGTATCAAAAAATGTTAACAATTTTTTAAACAGTTAGAATATTTTCATGGCAGCTGTTTTGACGAGCTTTTTTCCCTGATGCGCCGACCACATGAACTTAAACGTGTTGCTAGGTTGGCGTCTAGGTCCCACCCTTTTGCCGTTAAATCAGCTAAATGCAACCACCACTTTAACTCTGACAGTTTCTTCTTGAAATTCCTGCGTGTGGAATTCTCTTCCTTTTACTTGCTTCCTTGATAGCTACAATCTCAAAAAAATTAAATGCAACGTCAATTGCTATCGTCTATCTTCTTGAATCCCATTCATCTTCTATCCTTTCTTCAATAGCCACTGTAGCGAATCATCTCTCTTCCCTGACAGCTACAATCTCCAAATATGTAAATGCAACGTCAATTGCTATCGTCTATCTTCTTGAATCCCATTCATCTTCTATGCTTTCTTCAATACCCACTGTAGCGAATCATCTCTCTTCCCTCATAGCTATAATCTCCAAAAATTTAAATGCAACGTCAATTGCTATCTTCTATCTCCCTGAATCCCGTCCATTTTTTATCCTCCCTGAATACCCCTTGTACAGCTATTTTCTCTCACTGTAACTCCCTGTGTATTTGTGGCGGTCCTGCCTTGCTCACAGTGAAATGATTAAAATATTTTAATAATTCGTAGAAGAGACAATGTACGTACTAATGTCTGCCAAGAAAGGCGTTTATTTCCAGTAAGGGTATAAATACAGCTTCTTGTGCGTATCGGGAAACGATGTCCGGTTTTAGAACTGATAGATGGATTTCCCCGAAGAGACTACAGCCTCTCCTACATTCGGAGAGCTTCAGTAATCAATATTAAATTTTTTACTAATAATCTTAATGTTTAATTTGCTCACTGCCACTTCTCGTGGGCTTTGTGGTTGATTTAAGCATATACATTGATATAACTCTATCTGGCTGATATGATCAATGCTACCTTCTTTGCTAAAGATTTTTCGAGTGATGTGGCCATTATTACCTTCTTCGGTAAATGTTCGTTTTAAGTGCCGACGGCTTCCCCACCCCCTTCAAATTTATCCAAAATAGCATTATTTCTGTGCAAATGTATATGCTGAACTCAAAACAACAATTAGTTACTGAAGAAACTTACCTTTTTTGCTTTGAAAGTCCATAAAAAACGAACTATATCTCGCACTTTTTCTGTCCCGTAACTCTCAGGAAGTCATGTAATTAACTGCAGAATGACGTTCTACGTAGGCAGCAATTTTCTTCGGAATTTTCGTCGATTTTCTTCCTTTACTGAAACTTCCGGCGATCTACTTTCTGTTATGAAAGTAATAAGCGTAGAAATACAATATCGCATTACTTTCATTACCGGAGGTACATCGCCGGAAGAAGCAGTAAATGAAGAAAAATCGACCAAAAATCTGCCAAAATTCGTTCTCATGCGCAGTACGTCATTCTGCAGTTGATTACATGACTCCGTGAGAGTTACGGGAGAGAAAAAGTGCAAGATAAAGTTCGTTTTTTTATGGCAAGATATTGATATTTTTTTTTTATCTAAAATAAAAAAGGTAAGTTTCTTCACTAACTAACAGTTGATTTGAGTTCAGCATATACATTTGCACAGAGATAATGCTATTTGGGATAAATTTGAAGGGGAAAACCGTCGGGACTTACAAGGAAAATTTACCCCTTCTTCTATACTAAAGCTTTCTATAAGTGGTTTTATCACTTCTACCTTTGGCGCTAATTCCTTCTGGGTAATATGATCGCTTATATTTACTTGTTTTGCTAAAGCTCTTTAGATGATCAATGCTACTTTCTTTGCTAGAGATATTTTTGGGGTGTTATGATTGGTACTACCGTTTTCTTTCTATGGGTAGTCTTATCACTAATACTTTTGATCCTAATGCCTTCTGTTCGATGTGATCGCTTATACTTTTTGATAAAGCTCTTTGGGTGACATGATCAATGCAAATTTCTTTGCTAGAGGTTTCTTTGGGTCATATGATCGCTACTACTGTTTTCTTTGCTAAAGATTTCTCAGGATAGTTTTATAACTAATACCTTTGATGCTAGTGTCTTCTAGGTGATATTATCGCTTGCAATTCATCTAAGACCAAGCTGTTGTCTGTCAACCATTACAGGCAACCTCTTCTGCCTCACATAAGCATGGACCAAGTGATTCTCCCTGAGAGTAATACACTACGCTTCCTCGGACTTACCCTGTCCTCAGACCTCAAATGGAACCACTATATTGAATCCATAGCAAAATCTACTACTAAGAAGATTGGGTCACTATGTCGATCCAGGATGTTTTTTCCACCTGAATCCATCCTGCATATATACAAGTCAACCATCCGTCCGTGCATGGAGTACTGCTGCCATTTATGGTCAGGTGCCCCTGCCGTTCTCCTCAGTGTTCTTGACAAGCTCCAAAGGAGAGTCTGTAATGTGATAGGTACTGATCTGGTGACTAGATTGCAGCCACTTCCCCATCGTCGAAATGTGGCCTCCCTTTGTCTCTTCTATAAATACTTTCATGGCTTCTGCTCGGACGAGCTTAAGTCACTGATGCCTCCTCAACAGGTGTTTACTCGTGCAACCAGACTGGCAACTGGGTCCCACCCATTCACAGTCAGGTTAGCCAAATGCAGACGACAATTCTACTCCTGCAGCTTCCTCTCTCGCACTTCCCGCCTGTGGAACTCACTCCCGTATTCTTGCTTTCCTGACGGCTACAACCTCCAGAAATTTAAATGCAAAGTCAATAATCATCTACTAACCACTGGACTCTAGCTCTCTTCCCTCCCCTGTATAACCTTCCCTTTCTCTCCACCTATGTATCTGTCATCGCACCTGCTTTCTCAGCTTTCTATTGTTCCTTTCTAACTAGTTTGTACTCCTCACTCTTTTCTAATTAATCTTTTTACATTTATGTAACCCCTTGCACATCAGTGGCGTTTCCGCCTTGCTCGGGGTGAAATGATTAAAAAAAAATTTGATTTGCTAAAACTATTTCGGTGATATCAATAATATTATCTTTGTTGAACCTCAAAGCCGTGAATCAGCGGCCGCTCTCTGAACACAACTTGATCCGCCTGAATACCTGAATAAAGACCTAACTCCAGGTCTCCAGGAAGCATAAGTGGTGGATATTAAACGCGTTGGATTTTTGCACACATAACATTTTTGCGGTTGCTTCATATTTCTCAGCGCAGAAAGTAAAATCGGTGAGACAGATTCAAATTCCGGACTTGAGATTTGCGTTCAACTGTGGTTATTTTTCTCTATGTTTATTACTGAAACATTGACTCGTTATGAGGAGAACCCTTGTACCCTATGACACTGTCAGCTCTCTGCCTTCAGGTAGAGAGCGCTCTCTGCTTCAGAGCAGAGAGCACTAACCCAGTCGTGGTTCCGCCGAAGGGTAGAATCACGACTGGGAAAAAATAGACATATTTTGGCCTGGCTATATGGCCGGGAAGATCCACAATAAAAAGACCTTGTGTCATATCTAGCCTTGCGTGGGAAAGTTGGTAAATACCGAGGAGAACCCTTGCTCATTGAACTGCAGGAAAAGGTGGATTGCTAAATGCGTAGCGCTTTTCAGTCGTGCTAAATTACTGCATTTTCAATCCTTGTTCTCATGTGATTAAATCCTTCTTCACTTAACCTGTTTAAGGTATTTTTTTTACAGTCTTACTAACCAGCAAATATGAACTGTATAGTAGTATCTCTAGTTGATCAATAACATTTTCAAAATTTAGGTTGTCACAAATAAAATGACGCAATTTATAAGAAATTCATAAAAAACGTTGATGTTAACCCGAGAACAATAACCATGGGTATATAGTCAGTCAGTTAAGTTCCATACGTGATACACACTTGGACGATCATGTCTCGAAAGAGACATGACTGACTGGTCAGAACATTATCTCGCAGTAGGTTGCCATTGCTTTCTGCGGTAGACTGGTTGCTGACCAAGGTTATAGAAACCCATCTGTCCTGTTATTTAACCCATAACTGGAGGGAAGAGACGGATTAATACCTTTCTCAATTGTATTTGTGCATAAGAGAAATCAAAGAATTCAACTGGAATTCGAGCTCGGCTGCATGATTTGTCGTTCTGAGTCGACAAACGAGAAATCGGGGAGCCGAGTTCGAATTCCAGTTAAATTCCTTGCATTCATATAGTACCCAACGCAAATGACGCCATTTTAATTACAATTTACTTAAACTTTTAGTACCTGAATAAATAATGTTTTTCCGTTCCTATAAATGTTAACTCAAAGTACAAATTTTAAAGTGTCTGCAGGTAAAATATTTCAAATAAAGATTTATATCTAATATTTTTTTGATATTTTCAAAATCGGGTATGATTTTGAAAATATTTATTTTGCTTCACACGAATTTTACTTTCTTGGCAGACATTGGTTTTGCTAGTGGTATCCTCGATGCAATATTAGGATTAGGGGTCATTTTATTGATACTGGATAGTAAGACTGTAAGCAAAACACTGGAAGGAAAAGTTTAATCACGTGAGAATATGGACTGCGATAACAGTAATTTAGTACGACAAGCATACAACTAATAAGCACTAAGCCTTTGCAAATCACTTTTAGCCACTATTCCATGTGCAGAAAATCAACTCATTAAACTTTGCCTCATCCTCCATATTCATTTGATATCTCTCCTACTAATTATCATTTGATTAAACACTAGCAGTATAGCCCAGCGTTGCTCGGGTGTAATGAAAGCTTTAAAACTAATCCATGGTCCTGGAGCTCTGACTCTTTGGACGTTGGCACGAAAGACTAAAAAGCAATAGTTGTTTCCAGTTAAAGCGAAACTCTAGACTGAAAACAAATTATTGGATGTAAGTCAAATTTTAATTTCCTCGTATCGATATCAAATAAGTTTTTTCTTCGTAAACCGAATTTTGAAGGCTAAATAAGTCCTCTGAGTAAATGGTATCATGGCTGAAACTAAGAACTACAATTATACCTACTTAGAGCCAAACCCGAAGTAAAAACTAAAATAAAAGTGCTGAAAAAATACAGACATACAGGCAGATAAACAGACACACACAAAAATATCTTGCCTTATATATATATATATATATATATTATCGATTTTCTGCACTATTATAAGAACTGCAACCTTGAAACTTCTGAATATTGTTTCTTAAGTCTTTGTCTATGAGTGTATCAAATTTGATTAAAATTGGACCACTCCTTCTATAATCCGATTTTTTCGATTATCGATTTTCGATATTTATCGGGGGCACCTCGACAAAAAACCTAGCTAAGAACACTTGCAGACGCTTATAGTACAACTGTGTAAATTTTGAAGAAAATCGGTTCAGCCGTTTCGGAGTCTATAGGTAACGGACACACACACACAGACAAAGTTCCATTTATAAATAAATTTATATATATATATATATATATATATATATACATCGAGCATGGTGAGATTCAAAGCATGGTCAAAAAGCGAGCGTTGTAACCACTCGGTCACACATTATACAACGTCTGAAGCATAACTCAGGGTTTCTTGCACTGTGCAATCATCAGGTGCATATTATGAACTGACCGTTTTTAGATTTGAATTTTGTTTTTTGGTTCTAGCGTAGTTTAAGGCCCTTATAAATTATAAATCTGTGATGCTAATTTTTTCATTTATCCAATGTAAAATTTTAATTTGAATTACGCCGAAACGTAAAAATGAAAGGAAGTAGGCGATATATATATATGTGTGTGTGTGTGTGTGTGTGTTCCAGGCTGTCTTTATCATTATTCCGAGTATATTCATCAAGTTAAAAAGCCCACCTGTCGTAAGTTACATTTGGCTTTGATATTCAGCCTTTGCTCTTTCAGTCAACTAACCAGGATCTTATCACAGTCTGATTATTTTCTTAATCCTTTCTCCAACTGAGCTCATAACATTCAATACCGCCCTAACTAACAACAGAACAACAGAAGTTGAAAGCTGATTTCACGCTACTCAAAACTTATAATCCCCCGATCAGATATTTTACTGCCGGATGTAGTTTATCGTCAAACCAAGGACTAACTAGCAACTATGAGAGTTATACGAACTTTATAACAACTACCACATTAATACCCTTAGAAATGGCATGAATCTGTCTTTTGCTCCTTTAAATCTGCTATGGGTTAAATATCAGTGTTGACAGTTCTGTAACCTTAGTTTGCAGCCAACATACCAACTGCTCTGAATTTGAAAAAAAATCACGGAGATGATTGCAGGAAAGCAATTCTATATAGTTTCTAAAACGTATCGGTATTTTACGGGTTATAAAGAAAAGGCTGTGGAGACTTATAACCGTCTACGTCATCAAAGCTTATGGCATTCTTTAATTAAACTACTTTATGAATGTTTTAATATAATTTTTTTTAATAAAACCGAACTTTATTAATTCATTAATTAAACTGCATTGACCTCACTTGCCGATTATGTTCAGACACTCGTAAACTGTTCTTGTTTGTTTTCTCTTCAGGTAACAAAATGGGATATGAAGATTCTCAGGTCAGTACTAGACACAACAGAATCCGTGAAGAATTTATCTCTAGGAACACACCAAAGGTGCCTCACGTCAGTCGAAAACTTACGAACACTTGTTGCAGTGATAAAATGCAATCGAAACAGCCCAGTGGTGCAATGTCCTCGAAGACACAGAAACAGGAACGAATTCAATCACGAGTCAAAAGCCAAAACACGGGTATTAAAATTAGAGGCTCGAAGAGGAAACGTAAAAAGCTGAAAAGAAAGAAAGCCAGGAAAAAAAATAAAGGTAAACGCATTTGGGGATACACCGCAAAATAGATAAAAATGGGATGTCTACTTCAATTTACAGTAAATGTTAATATATTCATCATAAATCCTAGAGAAAAAAAGCATCTGTGACTCTGTGCTGTTGTCTTATTTAGCAGTCTTATTTAGCAGTCTTATTTAGCAGTCTTAAAGAGCACAATAATGGCGTTTTTCCACGGTAGTTCCAAAAGCTTTTGCTCCTTATCATATAATCTTTGAAGAAAAGAAGAATACAATTCAAGGAACTCTCGACCAGTTTCTTATTAGGAAGCATATTGAAAAACAGCAGTCAGAATTAGCTGTTGATACTGACGATCTACAGCCATCTACGTCCTGAATGTTAATATTCGTAAATTTTACATAAATTAGTTTATTTTCTACTATCACAAAATAACTTTAAAAACTTTATTTGTTATTTAACCTTACAAAATCATTTTATTTTATAATTTCTTACAGCAACCATTTTCATAAATAATGAGTCCGCAAAGTACTGTAAAGATCACCAAATTGTAAGCATCTACATTTACAAGTGTCTACGTACATCTGTTCGTACATTTTGATCATTTCTTATGTACAATATTAAACACTAAAATGTATTTGTTTATAAGCTTACATAGATTCTTATTGATCATATATTATTAAAAATGTATTTATAAATAAAATATGGAAGCGGAAATGGTTATTTATGGTTTAGCCTAGTGACAAGTAAATTCGGAGACAAGTAAATTCAACTTAAGTTACCTCTCCTGAAACAAGTTACCGGTGTAAGGTGAGGTATACCTATACATACATACGTACATACATATATACACAGAATGATTGAAAATTAACTCCCTATTTTTTATGAGTGGGCAGAGAGTTCATTTTTTTTTTAGTGAGTGGAGGGTTAAATGAGCAAGTTTACTATATGAAACCAAGGCTTTGGAAGAACTTGAAGGGCGAATACAAGATGTTATGTCTTCCATGCCACAACAGTTCCTGGTGAAATCAGTTGACGCGATTCCTGGGCCGCTCGAGAAGATGGTAGCAAAATCTAGTAACCATATCGAATCTAAACTTATTTATAAATGGAACTTTGTCTCTGTGTATGAATGTGTGTGTGTGTATGTGCGTGTGTATGTGTCCGTTACCTATAGACTCCGAAACGGCTGAACCGATTTTCTTCAAAATTTACACAGTTGTACTATAAGCATCTGCGAGTGTTCTTAGCTAGGTTTTGTGTCGAGTTACCCCCGATAAATATCAAAGATCAAGTTATAGAAGGAGTGATCTGATTTTAATCCAATTTGGTACATTCATCGACAAAGACATAAAAAACGATATTCAGAAGTTTCAAGGTTGGAGTTCTTACAATAGTGCAGAAAATCGATAATATATATATATATATATATATATATATATATATATAAGGCAAAATGTTTGTGTGTGTGTCTGTTTATCTGCCTGTATGTCTGTATTTTTTCAGCACTTTTATTTTAGTTTTTGCTTCGGGTTTGGTTCTAAGTAGGTATAATTGTAGTTCTTAGTCTCAGCCATGATACCATTTACTCAGAGGACTTATTTAGCCTTCAAAATTCGGTTTACGACGAAAAAAACTTATTTGATATCGATACGAGGAAATCAAAATTTGACTTATATCCATTCATTTTTCTTTCAGTCTACGGTTTTGCTTTAACTGGAAACAACTATTGCTTTTTTTTTTTTTTTTTTTTTTTTTTTTTAATCATCTCACCCCAAGCAAGGCATTCCACTGCCACTATTGCGCATGGGGCTACATAGGGGAAGGTAAAGAGAAGGAGTGGATAGACATAGGGAATGTCAGGAGAAAGGTAATAGATGAGTAAGGATAGCGAGGATGAGTGTCGGGCAGATGGGAAGAGTGTTTGATAGAATGGGAGCAGGTTAGTGTGTTAGGAGGTGTCTATTGACCTTACATTTAAACTCCTGAAGATTGTAGCCGTCGGGGAAGCAATCGTTTGGAAGAGAATTCCACAGTCGGGAAGTGCGAGGAAAGAAACTGTTGGAGTAGAAGTTACGGCTGCATTTTATCGATTTCACTGTAAAAGGGTGGGATCTAGTTGCTAATCTAGTATCTCGTGCAAATTCGTATTTAGGGGGCACCAGTGATCTAAGTTCATCGGAGCAGAAGCCGTGAAAGTATTTATAGAAGAGACACAGCGAAGCCACGTCTCGCCGGTGGGAGAGAGACTGCAGGCGGTCTGCCAAGTCGGTATCTATCACATTACAGACCCTCCTCTGAACCTTATCGAGAAGCCCGAGGAGAACAGCAGGGGCACCCGACCAGATATGGCAGCAGTATTCAATGCACGGGCGGATGGTAGATTTGTAAATGTGCAGGATAGATTTAGACGGAAAAAACTTCCGGGCCCTACACAGAGAACCGACTTTCATAGCAGCGGATTTAGCAATGGATTCGATATAGTCATTCCATTTGAGGTCCGCTGAAAGTGTGAGACCAAGGAGGCGTAGTGTTTTACTCTCTGGGAGGCAAGCCTGGTCCATGCTAATGGGAGGTAGGTGAGATTGTCGATGATGGTTAATTGACAGTAGCTTCGTTTTAGAAGCATTAAAATTTACTAGCCACTTCTTACCCCAGTCCAATATGGATTGGAGGTCTTTTTCAATCTCGGCTGCGAGTTTAGCTTTGACGCCTACACCAGATTTTTGTTGGAGGCGAGAGTAAACTGTGGTGTCATCGGCGTACAAACCTATTTGGGTTCTTATGGAATCAGGCAGATCATTAATATATATCAGGAAGAGTGTAGGACCTAAGATGGAGCCTTGGGGGACACCTGCGTTTGTATGGTAGTTCTGAGAGGCATGTCCGTTTAATACCACTTTCATTGTGCGGTTAGAGAGGAATGACTGGATTAGTTCAAACAAATGTCCAGTTATACCATAGCTCCGCAGTTTACATAGAAGGCCAGCATGCCAAACTCTGTCGAACGCCTTAGATATATCCAATGCAACGGTTCGAGCTTCGCCATTCCTGTCGAGTGCCTGGTATATGTACTCGGTGATGGTCGTTAGCATATCAGCAGTAGACCTGGTGAAGCGGAAACCATATTGCTTGTCCGAGAGGAGCCTGTGTGCTGTGAGATGCTGAACCACCTCGGCGTTGATAATGGCTTCGAACACTTTGCCAAAGATCGGAAGAAGGCTGATAGGGCGGTAATTTGCAGGGTCAGAGGGTTCTCCAGTGTTTTTAAATATAGGAACTATAGAGGAAGATTTCCAACAGGCAGGAAAGCAGGAAGCAGATAGGCAGAGGTTGTAGAGCTTAGAAAGGATAGAGGAGAGTTCAGGGGCACATTTCTTTAAGACTATGGTTGGGATTCCGTCACCACCGCTCGCTTTGTGAGGGTCAAGTTTTAAGATTATCTTAGAGACAAGCGAAGGTGTAATGTGGACATCATTCAGTTGTGCCTCGGTTCTAGGTGAGAAGTCGGGTGTAAAAACTCCAGACGAGTCCAGACTCGAATTGTTCGAGAATCTGCGGGCAAAACATTCAGCCTTATCTGCTGGGGAGGTGAGGACCTCAAATTTGTTGATTAGCGGGGGTATTGTGGACTTGCTCTTGTTAAGTACTCTTTTACAGAGTCGCCAGTAGTCTTTAGAGCCGAATTTAGAGCATGCTATGCGTTGCTTCATTCTGGCAGCAAACAACATCTTAGCTTCGTTAAGTACCCTTTTACACTTATTACGAGCTGAAGTGAAAAGGCGCCTGTTTTGTTCCGACGCATAGTTACGATAAAGTCGGAAGAAATGATTCCGGTGGGCAATGGCAGCCGAACAAGCGGGTGAGAACCATGGAGACGAATGAGATTTAAGCTGGAATTTCCTAGCAGGGATGAAGGCATCAATGCCAGCCTTAACCCAGGAGGAGACCTCGGATGCACATTCTTCGATGGGAAGACTAAAGACGTTGTTCCAAGGGATGTCACAGAGGAAGTCTCGGAACGAATCCCAGTCTGCTCTTTGATAGCAGTATGATATTCTACTTGTCTGTGTTTCATGGGTCGGGCGGGAGTGGAGTGAAATATTGACGGACACTACAGTGTGGTCAGAGTTTCCAAGTGGGCAGAGTTGTCTGGTAGTGCAAGAGTCTGGGATGGAAGTGAAGCAGAGGTCTAGAAGTGAGTTCCTTCCGTTAGGGTTGTCGGAGAAACGCGTGGGGAAGTCCACTACTTGCGTAAGGGATTGGGTGATTGAAAAGTTCATGGTGTGGACACCAGCAGGGTCAGTGACAGCGTTCTTCAGCCACTTGGTGTGGTGGGCGTTAAAGTCACCAAACACGAATACATGGGCAGAGGGATGGGTAGAAATGGCTTTGTCAATATTGTCAGAAATGATGTCAAGTAACGAACAATCAGGGGAGGAAGGAGAGCGGTACAGAAAGAAGAGATAGCTAATCGAGCTGAGAAGTGAGAGGCGGAAGCACATGAAAGAATGATCTGGGGATTCAAAAGATGACACCCTAGCTAAGGGAAGGTGTTCGCTGACATAGACACCAAGCCCATGCATATGAACATTGGAGTCCTTCCTGAAGAGGGGAAGGTAGCCAGGAACGCAGAACTCAGATGAGGGGATAGAAGGGTTAAGATTAGTTTCACATAGGGCTAATATATCAGGTGAGTTATTATGGAGGAAAGAATCTACGCTGGGGAAGTTGGTGCGGATGCCGCGTATGTTAGTGAAAGAGATGCAGACAGGTTTGGGCGTTTTCAAATGAGCTGGTTTAGTTTTGTTATTATGTTTGCTTTTTTCCATAGTAATTCAGTTAAAGGAGTGGTCTTAGAATAGAATCAGTCGGTCAATCATTTGCAACTTGTGAAGGATGGAGACTGGCGCGGCCTACAACATAATGTGGCCTCGGGGTTGCCCACCGAACGTTCATGCAGGGACGCCCGTCCATGCGCGATATGGCACTACAAGAACCCCGGTATTATTCAACTGTTGATCAGAGCGGCCTCTCAAGACGCTACGCAAGAGTTCGGGCTCCTAACTACCAGTCGGAAGCAGCAACCAGGAAACTGCCAACCCGGTACCCTCAGAATGTAAAGACTTTGCCACCATACTCCGTAACTGCAAAGAGCTTCCAGCTGAACTAACACCAAGACCAGAGAAAGGGGATGAACCGGGAACCCCTTCCTAAACAAGAAACAAGGTGATCACCTCTAAACTCATTCAAAAGAAGGGGGTGGAGTGTGAGACCGGGCGATAGTAGAAACTATCTACTCCAATTAAAAAAAAAAAAAAAAAAAAACAAGGAAAAAGTGACTGAGGCTTACAAAGTTTTAACTTAGTAAAAGTCGAAAATACCCTTGAATAGCAAAATTATTTACACAAATTAAGTGACGAAAAAAAAAACAAAGACGGCCAAAAGACGAAAAAAAAAATAAATAAATAAAATAATTTCCAAGAAATTTCACAAAAACAGACTGAAAAATGGACTGAATCCCGGTTGACTTACCACAAGCAGCTAACACTGTAAAGTTGATTTAATTCAATTTCTGAAGACAAAAATAGAAATTAAACCGTTTTTTACAGAATATAGTCGAGTTATGTTGCTTGCGTTCGCTTACCAAACCGTTAAGAATTCAATCTCTCGAAGACAGAAATTTAAATCTTCTACAAGACAAAACTAATGGAAATAATTGAACCGTGATGCTATTTATCATTAGTCGAAAATACCCTTGAATAGCAAAATTATTTACACAAATTAAGTGACAAAAAAAAAAACAAAGACGGCCAAAAGACGAAAAAAAAAAATAAATAAATAAAATAATTTCCAAGAAATTTCACAAAAACAGACTGAAAAATGGACTGAATCCCGGTTGACTTACCACAAGCAGCTAACACTGTAAAGTTGATTTAATTCAATTTCTGAAGACAAAAATAGAAATTAAACCGTTTTTTACAGAATATAGTCGAGTTATCAAAACTTTTTAGTCTTTCGTGCCAACGTCCAAAGAGTCTGAGCTCCAGGACCACGGATTAGTTTTAAAGCTTTCATTACATTCGAGCAACGCCCGGCTATACTGCTAGTTTTAAATAAAACCTTATGCTAAACGATAATTATGAGTATTTTATAGCGGGGAGTTATTTTCAATCACTCTATATATAATATAAGTAATTGTTACTAATGGAAGTACAAAAAATTAGCTTATTCAACTGGTAAATGTTTATTAAAAAATCTCCTCTGGTGTGGGTAGTGGATATTTATGATCTTTCAAGCATTCGTTTACTCCAGTTGAAAAATCTGAACACACTCTGATCTTGTTATTTTTCTTCTTTACATAAACTGTAGGCGATGCCCAATCTGAATAATCCACTTTTTCAATAACTCCATTATTATCTAATCTTTTGCAATTCTTTATCTATGGCCTCCAATGATGCGAATGGAACTTTCCTTTTCGGCTTGAATACTGCTTTAATGTTGTCCTTCATTTCAAACTTGACTTCCGTTTGAGTACAGCAACCCAGTTACTCCGAAAATACTTCCATGAACTCGTTTTTTAATTCTTTTACGAATTCTTCAGTCTGCTTCGACGTTCTTTCATTTGACGCATTAATCTTTATGCAAAACATATTCATGGGCTCTTCGCATAAATTAAATAGCACGATTAAATCTATACCAAATAGATTTGTATTCTTTCCTAAAATCACGTAGATTTTAAACTTATGTACTTTTCCGTCAAATGTTACTTTCGCAACAAATTCACAGTTGAATTTTAATCTATTTCCTGAAATTTCTCTTGCCATCTTTTTATTTTTCTGTAACTCTGGTCGACCAATTTTTTCCCAGGTATACTCATCTATTGTAGAGATATCACTTCCGGTATCCAATAAACAAATTTACAGTTCTTCCATTTATTTTCATGTCCACGTATTTTCTAGTACCGCAATCCTTTGTGACTTTCTTCATTACCAAAGTATTTATGCTTTTAGACTTTCTATCCCTTTTTTTCCTACACATCACTGCTTTGTGTCCCTTCTTCAAACATTCAAAACATATTTTGTCTCTAAACGTGACGTGGTTATTTTTGCCACATGCTTCGCAGTACGGTTTTCCCTTTTCGTAGGCCTGTTGCTTCACTTTATGAATCCGAGCAACTCTTTTTTCTTCGATACAAAACATTATCTTTCTTAATGTTTAACAATTTCTGGCATTCTTCTGACACTTTCTGTAGCGTTATTTCTGCATCCTGATTCAAAATTGTGAGAATCTTAGAACGTCCTTCTTTGTCTTTCGGAACCGTTAATCCTTGTACGAAGAGTAAACATTTGAACATGTCCTCTTTGATGTCTTTGATTTTAAATCGTTTGCATTGTGAGTTAACTTTTCCGGCGTACGTAACGAAATCTTCATGTTCTTTTTTTTACGATATTTAAACACTTATATCGTGTGTAGAACAAAATTTCCCTTTCTCCAAACATTTTTGACAAAATCTCGACCGTTTCGTCGAATTAAATATCCTCATGTTTTTTTAGGTAAAATAAAATTTGTGTATTGCATATTCTCCTGAGTTCCTATCTTTTGTAATAGAAGCATTATTTTTTCCTCATCGGACCATGCCTTGCACTGTCTCGAAAAAATCGTTTCGTATCTTTTATAATACGAATGAAAAGTAATACCTTCCTCAGGATTTTATACAAATCTATAAGAGAGTTTGAAATACCTTCTGCCGAGAAGACTCTAGAACCTTCCTTCGGTTCGCCCTGCTTTATTACCAATTTTTCCAAAACCTCTTTTGAAGCATCATTTGGGTTTGGGGATCCATTTGACATTTATGTTGGCTTTCCTGTTGTTTTTCTTGGCTTTCCTGTTGTTTTAATAGTTGTTGTTGGAGGATAGGTAGAAACATCGGTGAGTTTCGTTGAACTGGTGTGCTGTGACGTAAGCAGTGTGTTGTGATGTAGCCAGAAGAGTGTTGTAACGTAAGGAAAATGTGTTGTGACGTAGGCAGAAGATTGTTATAATGAATAGATTAAAATGGAATACAGGTTTGATTTCTGTCTTGAGATACATTTTCTTTCAATAAGATTTTCTATCTCGAAATCGCTAGATATTAACTTTCTTCTGCTAAAAACTAAATATGCATATTTACTTAATATGATTGTTTACGTTTTTACATTGCAGAATATCGAAACAAACGCTTAAACCAACAGGAAAAACGTCCCGCAAGGTGAAAAGAAAGAAGAACTGGCGCGTGTTTGGTGTTAACTACTCTAGACGTGTCTTCAATTTTGGATCAAAATGGGATAACATCCATTCCAGGTCGTTTCACTATGCGACTTCCGATTGCCCTGTTTGCCTTTTATGGTGTGCCAGAAAATTTCATTGAAATTTCTTTTATGAAAGAGAGGCTACTGATGACATCTTTTTTTTTTTTCTTTGACAAAAATTATATTAAAATATGACTGATGCAACCAATAAAACGCATGCCTTGGAAATAAAACTTTCAAATGTATTTTGATAGAAAAGTTGGAAAGAAGCGAAAATTAAAAGAAATTAAGGAAAATCGCTATGTTCTATGCAAATATATTCCTTTTAATTTTGGTCCAATGTTTTTTTGTTTTTTTTTTTTTCATTACTTTCGTACCTCTTTCGATGATCAGAAACAAAGAATCACCATCTTTTTTCAGATAGTATATTTGGTGTCGTTGACAAAAATGATAATCCTGACATAAAGAAATTTGATTGCGAAACGCACAAAACATTAACTTTGAAATCACAATATTGGATTTATCAACACCCACATTATATAGATGGCAATAATAATACAATCATTTCAAAAATGATATACGCACACAAATTTATATAGTTAGAAATTTTATATAAATATATATATAGAGAGAGAGAGAGAAAGAGAGAGAGAGTGAGAGAGAGAGAAAGGAAAGAGAGAGACTGAGAGCTTACATCCCTCATGCCCACTCTGAACGAATTTACTCAAGCTACTAGACTAGCAATGAAGTCCCACCCTTTTACACAGAAAACAATCGAATGTAAACACAACTTCTCCTCTATCCGCTTCGTTTCTCGCACTTCCCGATTGTGGAACTCTCTTCCGTATACTTGCTTACCCGATAGCTACAATCTTCAAGAGTTTAAATACAACGTTAAATGTCATCTCTTATCTCCTTGACTCCCTTCCGTTCCCCCACACACCGTTATCCCGTTACATTTCACTCTCACGCAGCTCTCTTCAAACCAGTCTGCCCGTCCTTCTATCCCCTATCCCCCGACACCTACTGTGATCTGTTCTCCTTTCTCTTCACTCCCTTATTATGGAACCCCCTGCACACCAGTGTCAGTATTGCCTTGCTTGGGGTGAGACGATTATAAAAATATATATAGATATAAGTGTGTGTGTGTGTGTGTGTGTGTGTGTGTGTGTGTGTGTGTGTGTGTGTGTGCACTGACGTACAGATTCACAAAATAACAAACACACGCACAGGAAACATCAGTGAAATAACAGACTAAAATTTTCGTGTGACGCGTTTCGACATTTAGGACTTTATCGGACTAAACTGATGTTTACTTTGATGTAATTACACGAAATACGAAGGAGTGGGGATGGTGAAATTTTACTTATAACTGTAACTGTTTTTTTTTTTATCATTTTAGGGTATAGAAAGTGCTTTAATCGCCACATCATCAGCAGATAAATTTACGTCCGACACCATTTCACCTTTCTTGGCAGATCTCCTATTTTCACAATGAGGAATAATTAATAAAAAAAAAATTATAAAAACATAAAAAAAAGAAAAGAAACTAAATGAGGGTGGCTAGACTACATACCCAGACACATATTTAAAAAGAATAAATTTTAAGTTTTAAATGTCGGCGTTTCTGTCAATCGTGCGTATACATAACTATTACTATGAAAGGACGAAAAATATTACAATTATTTTTTTTTCAAAATTTCTTACCATTTTTCTCGTATATAAAAATGTATATATCTCTACCGTCATATATATATATATATATATATATATATATAAATAAATAAAAATAATAACTAAATAGACTCTGTAAGTAAGTAGGCCGTAAATTTATACTAAACCTTCAACAAGACCACTAACAAACAGAACCTAATTCTGAAAAATAATACTACCAATAAAGACACTAATAATAAATGTAATTGTAAAGTAAAAACTGAATGTCCTATTAGAGGCAATTGCAACCAATCTAATGTAGTCTATAGTGTTAAAGTCTATAAAAATGAGCAAGATAAGTATCCTAAAACGTATATAGGGGCTACGCACGATTCGTTTAAAGTTAGATTTTATAATCACAAAACCTCATTTAAAAATGAAAAATATAGACATAGCACGACCTTATCTAATTATATCTGGGACATAAGATCTAAAATTAAAAAAGACCCCATTTTGAAATGGGAAATAATAAAAAAATGTACTGATTACAACAAAGGCAGTAAATTCTGTAATTTGTGTGGCGAGGAAAAACTAGCGATAGCCTTGTTCGAACCCGCCCACAATCTGCTTAATGCTAAGACCGAAATTCTAAACAAATGTAAGTTTCATAAACTTAAATTCATTGCTTAGTGTGAGAGCGTAGTGTTATATTTTTTTTTTCTTTTTTTTTTTATCTATGTGTTTAATATTTTTTCTAATTTAGTGTGTTTTGCTTTTTTTGTTCTAACCCCCCCTTTTGTTGTTGGTATGATTCCTCCTTATCTTAGTGTATCTATTTATTTGGTTTTTTCTTTAGTGTTTTAGCCTTTGCCCTGACGATCCGTAGTGTGAAACCGCGGTAGGTTTTGGCTCGCTTTAGATTTTTGTGTGTCTTTGCTCTACTTTTGTATATTTTCTTTTGTACTTTGTATCGAGCACTTTTTCTTGTGGTTGGTTCCGTTTGGTTTTTTTTTTCTTTGCTGCGGAGTATTGAATGTTTTGTTCTTGTTCCGCGGATTTCTTTTTTTTCACCCCATTTATCCGACGCCTCAGTGCACCGGATTGTAACGGAATTAGGTTCTGTTTGTTAGTGGTTTTTTTTAAGGTTTATTTTAGTATAAATTTACGGCCTACTTACTTACAGAGTCTATTTAGTTATTATTTTGATATTTATATATATATATATATATATATATATATATATATATATATATATTCTAAATTATATTTTAGAACATGTACGATTTTTTTTTATATATCCACTACGAATCGTACATTTGTTTCGACATTGAAATAGCAATGTCTCATCAGGTGGTGTGGACAGAAATGGAAAGCCTCTTTTCTTATATTTGGTGAGTTGTGTGTGGGATGTTGGTGGGTGGTGGTGATAAGGGAATAAGTCTTGTGAATTGTCCGTTTGAATTTTGAAGAAAATGGTGTGGGTAGTGAATATAGTTGATTAATGAGTGTCTTGGAGTTTTGTAGACAGATTTAACATTAGGAGATAGGATGTAAGTTTTATGATCTTGCGACTAGACTTTATCCTTTCGATTTCTTAGAGGAGCAGAGTAGGGAGGTGTAAGGGGTGGGGGATGGGATTGGAATTACCGTTTATTTGTACGACTATAGAATATTTTTCTATTTAAGCACAGTTTTTATAACTAATCTAATTTTGTATATTTAACCTTAATTTTTGATTTAGAAAATCGATTTTTCGTATTAAGTTTGAAATTTTAAATTAGTTTGTGGTAAGATTTTAGTGTAAGAAGTAAAATTTAATTTTAGAATTTAAGGTAATAGGTAAGTAGGTAATGGGTGCGTAATAAGTAGAATTTAATGTAGGGGGTAAGATTTAATGTTGTATTTAAGGTAATAGGTAAATAGGTAATAGGTATGTTTATATTTAAGGTAATAGGTAAGATTTAATGTGTGTATTTAAGTACAGTTTTTATAATTAATCTAATTTTGTATAATTAACCTTGAATTTAGGAATTCGATTTTTTCTATAATTTTTTTTTAATTTAAATATAATTTAGAATAAAAATTCACAGCGCTATATTTTTTATATATCGAGCACTGTTTTAAGTTAATGTTTTGGACGTTGTAAAAAAACTTTTTCTTCGTTCCTTATTCACTCGGATATATATATATATATATATATATATATATATATATATATATATATATATATATATATATATATATATATATATATATATATATATATATATATATATATATATATATATATATATATATATATATATATATATATATATATATATATATATATATATATATATATATATATATATATATATATATATATATATATATATATATATATATATATATATATATATATAATATATATATATAATATATATATATTATATACCCTAAACCAGCTAAATCCAAACCACCTAAGCCCATTAACCTCTCCTTCACTAATATCCGAGGCATTCGTACTAACTTTGCTAGTGTAGAAGCGTTCCTGCATGAAAAGTCCCCAGACATCCTCGCGCTCTGCGAAACTAACCTCAACTCAGCTATTCCCTCCTCTGACCTCTTCATCCCTGGTTATCTTCCCCTTTTAAGGAAGGATTCTACTGTCCACATGCATGGGCTGGGTGTTTATGTCAGCGAACACCTCCCCATAACTAGGGTGACTTCACTCGAATCTACTGACCACCAATACATATGTCTCCGCTTGTCTCTCCTCAGTTCGGTTAGCTACCTATTCTTCCTTTACCGTTCTCCCTCCTCTCCTGACTGCTCCCTACTAGATAGCATTGCCGACGACATAGATAAGGCTATTTCCTATCACCCATTTGCCCACATATTTGTATTTGGAGACCTCAATGCCCATCACTCTGAGTGGCTTGAAAACGCTGTTACTGATTCGGCGGGCATTCACGCCGTGAACTTTGCTATTTCCCAATCCCTTACGCAAGTGGTGGACTTCCCCACTCGCTTCCCAAGCACACCCTCGGGTCATTCCTCACTGCTAGATATATGTTTCACCTCTGCGCCCGACGCCTGTCAAGTCTCGCAGCTTTGCCCTCTCGGCAACTCCGACCACGCTGTAGTCTCCCTCAGTATTTCTTTCCAATCTCACTCCCCCCAGGATCCCCCTACTCATAGAACCTCCTACCTCTACCAAAAAGCTGACTGGGATGCCTTTCGCGATTTCCTCTGCGACGTCCCCTGGGGAAAAGTGTTTGACCTATCAGTTGATGACTGTGCCTCTGAGGTCTCGTCATGGGTGAAAGCTGGCATTGATGCCTTCATACCCACCAGGAAGTATTGCTTAAAACCTCATTCCTCTCCGTGGTTCTCTCCGGCCTGCTCAGCCGCCATTGCCCACAGGAACCATTACTTCCATCTATTCCAGAGACAGCCAACTGATCACAATAGGCGCCTGTTCACATCCGCTCGCAGTGAGTGCAAGAGAACCCTAAATGACGCCAAACAGTTGTTTGCGGAGAGAATGCGACAGCACATAGCTGACCGCAAGTTCGGCTCCAAGGACTATTGGAGGATTTGTAAACGGGTGCTCAACAATAGGAAATCCTCAATACCTCCCTTAATCCATGGATTTGAAGTTCTCACGTCATCTGCTGAGAAAGCTGAGTGCTTTGCCCGCAGATTCTCATCCAACTCCACACTCGACTCGTCCGGAGTGCACCCACCCGACTTCCCTATTAGAACTGAGGCCAAACTGCATGACGTATATATTACCCCGACAATAGTATCCAGAGTAATTTCAAAACTCGACCCCCATAAGGCGTGTGGAGACGATGGAATCCCGGTGATAGTCCTTAAGAGGTGTGTCCCTGAACTTTCCCCTGTCCTCTCTAAACTGTTTAACTACTGCCTTTCTGCTTCCTGCTTTCCTGCATGCTGGAAATTCTCCTCAGTCGTTCCTGTCTTTAAGAACTGTGGTGAACCCTCGGACCCATCCAACTATCGCCCGATCAGTCTTCTACCAATATTCGGGAAAGTGTTCGAGGCTATAATAAATGCTGAAATAGTTCATCATCTCACCGCCCACAAACTGTTCTCCGACAGGCAATATGGATTCCGATTTGACAGGTCCACAGCCGACCTGCTAACTACTGTAACGGAGTACATGCTACAGGCCCTTGATGAGTCTGACGAGGCTCGCGCGGTTGCTCTGGATATCTCCAAGGCTTTCGACAGGGTTTGGCACCCTGGCCTCCTATGCAAACTACGCGGTTATGGTATTACCGG